>CAKAKR010061037.1:0-39250 GCA_916700685.1 Adelosebastes latens | reverse complement strand
GCGGGGGGGGGGCAAATGAAAAGAGGGTTTGAGGATAGCAATCAGACTTGTTGTGATATCAACACGGCACAGAGCGGCAATCTGGTCGGGAAGATTAGATATGATTATAGAGAGTGCGAGCAGAGAGACTGTTGCAGCCAAAGCAATCAGCGACTGTTCGAAGCCATTTCAAGGTGAATCAACACTGTGAAGTTCTTGACTTTGGCGAGAGATGCAGAGTCTGTTTCCATACAGGAGGCAAGGAGGTGGATTACATTTAAATACAAGGACCATGTTTGAAACGTGGGGCGTGCAGAGATATGTGCTAGAAGAAAGAGGGAATCTGATTTTTTTTTTTTAAAGGTTTTACAGAGATTGAAGTAGCCAAGGTGCGCTACGGAAGTAGCAAATGACTAATGAAATGTGTACACAAGCCTTAAATGCTTCATTTTCTTATTGTAGTTAACCCAACACATCCTATATTCTAAGTTTATTGGGGGTAAATAAAAGGGAATTCTACCATTCAACATGGAATTCTGGGTTTACCACTTGGAAATCTCCAAAGAAATAGTGTATACTATATATACTGAGGTCAGATTGTATACTGAGTGATCCGTATCACATTCTGAGCAACGACAATGTACGGCTGAGGAGAAGCACTGTCGCTAATACTTAACCTTGAACTGTTTCTTAACAATTAAGGGATTGACATGAGAAGGAAATATGACACTAAGGGCAAACCAACAGGCTAAGGAAGGCCAGAATTATGTACAGGATATAATATGTTAACCTCCTATATTTATCTGACATGGATATGCCATGTTCCTATTGTTTTACTGAAAGCAGGTGGAGGTTTGGACAACACGTCTTATCTCCCTGGAATCTAATGAACATCCCAAATTATGGAAGGCACTTGGAGGTAACGAAAGTTGTACCTAGATCCATGCTCTTGGACTTGCGTGTCTTGATGATCTCGAGGTTAGCGGCGTCTCCGAACTGCTTGGTGCGTTTCTCCGACATGCTCTGGCGCCCGAAGCCTTCCCTTTGGAAAGAGCCGTCTGGGTTATTTTCATCTGGATTCACGGAGCTGGATGGAGGGTTGAAGATTGTGACAGGGAGATAAGAGATATGAGATTGACTTTATTGACCCCACACAGGAAAAAATTGTATCTCAGCACTAAAAGGAAGGAGAAGAACAGATGAATAGTATTGATGGATTTTCTATATAAAATATGGAGACTTAAAATGAAAATAAATAAGGAGGTACTAGAGGAGGAAGAGAAAGAGAAGTCACATAAGGGGCAATAGAGACAGTTGAGTGAAAAAGGTTCAAAGAACCTCTCAGCTTTGAACTCGTACGGTTCAAAGAAGGGAAGAAGAGGGTGAACAAGAGATGGAGGGAAATCTAGGAAAGAGCTGAAAATGTGGGAAAACAAGAAAAGGATGGGTTGGGGGCAATGAGAGACGGAGGCAAGAAAGAACAAAGTTGGAACACGGGAAGACAGAAAAATTAAAGAGAAAGAACGGGTAGAACTGAGAGGTCAGAGAATGTAAAGCGGAAAGAAAGAAGAAAGAGAGAGCTTTGGATAGAAGAAAGTAAGCGGATGGCAGAGAAATAATGAGAGGCAGTGAAAGAAAAAGATGAAAGTGAGACCAACAAAGAGGAAAACAAAAAAAATGTATTAGAGAAAAAGACAAGGCAGCATGGGAGAGATAAGAACAAGAGATAACACTCGGGAAGAGAGTTAAACAAAAGAGGAACAGAATGAGATATGATATGAGAAATCAGGAGGAGAGAGAAATGATGAAATTAAAAAAGAGATTGCGGAGAGAGAAAGAGAGAGAAAATGACCACCAGGCCCAAACACAAATAAAGACAGAAAATAAAGAGAAACATTATATAGAAAGATTCATCAGAGAGCCGGAGTCTTCATCTTCCTCATCATTAGCCGTGTTACAATTCAACTATCAAGCTCATTTTAAGTGAACTTTTGAAATGTCGCAGAAAAAGAAAAATGCGAATTAGGCGCGTTTCCATTTACTGGTTTGGAGCGAATTAACTCGGCTACAGCGTAGTTTGGTCAGAAGTTGGAGCTATAGGCTACACACGGCTGTAATCTGCCAGTAAACAGTGTAGAAGAAGAAGAAGTAGAGGTTGTGAGCCGGAAAACAAAAGAAGTCACCTTGGTCATCTAACCATCTACGAAACCAAAAGGCCAAAGGCAAAAACCACCTCAACTTTGTTTTGCAAATGAGGAAGTGTTATCAAATTTTGCCATTTCCATACAGATTCTCTGATGCGATACCTCAAAATGTACATCAAAATGTGTGAATGGAAACACGGCGACTGACATGAACACACAAGCGGTCGACGGTCTAGTGTCATTGCTTTGAAAAAATAATCATAAAAGATATTCATCAGAATATTTGATAATGGTTAGTCGTAGCTCTATGCTCTATGAATCCCCTGACATTGACATGCAAACAGAACAGGCCCTCAGCGGCACTGTGTCAGAACAGTTGGAGAGGCCAGTACTGAGGAGGGCTGTCCCGGTGAGCGCCTCTTACAATCAGGGGGCAATCAAGGAAAGAACACACTGACACACATACACACCAACCGACAAGATAGGAGACAGTGACCTTGTTCAAATGACATGCTTTTAGAAGGTCATATTTAAAAAGAAATATGTTTGCCACGCAGGAAATTCTAGACAATTTAAGATGTAACTTGAGGCAAAAGCAAAGTGAGTGCTGAGGCAAATGCGGTGCTGCAGTTCAAACAGTTATTGACCTTAAAATAACCACATAGAGCAATTCTGTGTTTACATTATGTTTGACAAGCTGAAGCGAGACTCTGGAGGTAGGAAAAAATCAAAGTTTAGCCCACCTGTCGTTCTGAGGGGGCAGCTCTTTGGCCCACGACGGCGTCAAGTCAGCGGTGAAGCCCACATCGTCGTGGGAGCTGGATGACGACTGGTCAGAGAGGTTGGGTGGGAGGAGGGGCGGCCGGTCGTCCTCTATGATCACAGTGTCGTCCTGCGGCATGTTGACAGTCGGTGAGAGCTGGTAGTTTCCTGGAGGAGACAAAATCATTGTTTTTATTCCTCTGATTTATTCATAAACAGTCAGCTGTGTCTATGAAGTTTCTCTTCATATTTAAAGAGTTTTCCCGTTGTTCCTACTCTGTAAGCTGCCATGTCCACCCTCACTCTTCTGATTGACCACACAGATAGGTATAAATAATACATGGTTAATGTCAAGTTCTCCTGTAGAATCAAATGGCGTATTTCTCAAGTCTAGTTTTGTCTGATGTAAAACAATCATACAGTGAGAAGTCCATCACACTAGTGACAAAAGGACCAATACACAGATTCAAATGACCAGAACACAATCTGCAATCACTCTGTCCACGTGCACCTAAAACCAAAAGCAAAATTTGCTCTGTCATATGTTAGCTTGATGATAATCACCTTCCCTTAAAAGTCTGTGCATCTAATACTTAAAGGTATAGTTCAACATTTTGGGAAATTCAATTAAATACAGCAAGAGTTAGATGAGAATAGTTCTAATACCATTTTTTCCTTCCCAGTACCGATTCCGATACCCAAACTTAGTAACAAACTGATACCAGCGTGATAAAAAAACATATAGTTATGAACAGCTGTGACAAACTACCTGCAATCAGTTGTTCTTTGCTGCTCTAAAACCATAGTTGCCAGTGGCAGCCATGATGCATCCAGCACAGTGAAGGCTGCTGTTTTGGAGCAGCGAAGAAGAATTGATTTCCGGTTAAACAAGTTGATTTTTTTCTGGGTAAATAAATGATGGTATTGGATTGGTGTATAGACTGGCATACTTGCCGATACCCGATCCCGAATTTTGGGCAATATTGGACGCATTTACGATACTGGTATTGGTATCTGAACAACTCTATATAAGAAGATAGATACCACTCATGTCTGTACGTTAAGTACAGGGCTGGAGCTGGGAGGCAATTAGCTTAGCTTATCATAAAGACTGGAAGCACTGGGAAACAGCTAGCTTGGATCTTCCCATTGTACAACTTGTGCATCACAGTGTAACTTTTTCTTGATGAAAAAAACGTTTATCCATTTGCCCACAGTACTTCTGGTTGCCTGGCAACGTCATGGTGACGGCAATACTCCAGGAAGTCACTGCCTCTGGCTGCTGTTTGGCCAAGAAATAGTTAAAGCACAGAACTCCCTGTAAAACTACAAATTGTTGTTTTAAACAAAGACAGATAACACATGTTAATCTGTAAATTGTTTAGGTGTTGGTAGATGTATTTTTGAACTTTGGACAATGGCTAGCTGTTTCTGCTTTTAGTCCTTATGCTATGCTAAGCTAATCACCTCCTATCCCCAGCTCCGTACTTAAAGCTAAGGTTGGTATTCTTGAGAAAATATTTTAAAAATGATCCAACTGAAAAAACAGCCCAGTGTCGCAAACTGTTTTCCAAAGAAAGCAGCTAGCAGCACGAGCTCCAAAAGTCCCAAATCTAGGGAGAAAGACGCCAAGTCGACAACACTGACCGTCCGTCCCTTCAGGTCTCCCTCCAAAGACACTCCCCCCCAAATTATCATTGGAATGTAAACAACATACGTGGCTACTGTTAGTACTCACAGCTGTCAAGCTAGCAGGTGACGCGCAATGAGTGCACGGGCAGAGTGCACGCAGGTAGACAGGCAGGTAGTCCATCCAATCATTTCATTCAGACCAAATTAAATGATTGGACGGGTTTATTACAGTCCCGTGACAGCCACCGATAGCAGAGTTGTTGTTTTTTCCAGAGCATTTGATTTATCGATTGCTGTCAGGATGTAATAAAAATGTCAACAAATATAACACAAATGCATTTGAAAAAAAATTACCAACCCTAGCTTTAATGTACAGATATGAGAGTGGCATCAAACTTTTCATCTCACTCTCGGAAAGGAAGCGAATAGTGTAATTCCCCAAATCTTGAACTATTCCTTTAACACGTCATTAAGCTGTTTAATGTTCCCACATGAATCAGGTTCATTCAATGTTCTGCTCAATGTTTTCTCCCCTTTGTCATGTGCAACATAAAACCAATGATTATTTCCAACATTTGAACAGCATCTACGAGGTAAGAGGTATTGCTTCTTCCCACCGTTCAGCATGATGTATACAATAAATATGGATATTTAGCAAGGATGAATCACTCCACAGCTGCCGATTACTCTGCACAAAGACCACAATCACTGTCAAATGACGTGTGACGTGCATCTGCATATGCATAAATGATGAGTTTCAGCACAAGTCACATTGACTCACATTGCTGCTGCTGCTGATTGAGAACTAGGTTAATGTGATTAGAAATAACATTTAATTCCATTTATAGGACATGTGATGTCGACCTCACCTGTGAAGTGCAACAGTTAATGATGATCAAACCTTTCTGATTTGATTGAAAGGATTAAAATGGGAAAATAAGATTATGGTCTGACAAAATAACGCTCATTTCTTTCAGCTCCAAGGAGGATAACAGAAAAATGCTTTAATCTACATGAAAAAAAAAAAAACACTTGTAAAAGCTTAGAAAAAGCTGGCCAGTTACTCGGCTCTTTGCACAACACCCTCAGGAATGAATTTATTTGTGACAACATGCAGCTGCTGGATCAAGCGTGAGACTGCAGGAACCGTTTAATGGTTTACAAAATGAAAAGAAAAAAAAAATTATATACAGGGCAACTTTTTAAACCACAAAACATATTTTGAAGTATGAAAGCAGAGTGAAACTGCTCCTGGTTAATCAGCTTATATACCAAGTGGAGTTTGGCAGCAGGCACAATGGCGTTCCTATGTCAAAACACTATGATTAATTCAAGCTGTGCCCTCACAAATAAAGATAAAAACTTCCCTGTGCTTAGGGGAAAAAATAAAATAGTCCCCTTTCTCTGCCTCTGAAAAGCACGGCTTAAAACCTCCCATTGATATTCAGCGCATGACTTTGTCTTTAATCTGTATTTTGAAATTGGGAGCGGGGGGGGGCTCCTCTGCATCAAAAGAAGGGCAGCTCATAAAAGCCGTGTGTACTGAGCTCAGGGAGAAGTTTGTTTGTCTTTAGAAAGCGTTCGGGTTTTTAAGACGGAGACCTGGAGGTCTGAGTCAGGCCTGCTGTTTGTTTCTCATAAACCAAGCGCCGAGAGGATCGATGAGCGACCGGGTGCTGCTGCTTCCAGCCAGCGTGGGTGAATGACCTGATGTAAAGGGAGCTGAATGGTGGAAGAAAGGAGCACTGGGCAGTGTGAGAGTGTGAGTGTGTGTGTGTAAAGGTAGTTTAAAAAAGGCATTGGTGACTGTTGTTATTTTCCCTTGAATAATAAGAAGTCACAAAGTGACCTTTTATTCAAATTAACCCATTTATGCACTTTGTACGTTCTTAACCCTGTTTAGGAAAAATACTATAATCATCAGTCTCGTCCTACCAAGTTTTTTTTGTGAATGCAACACACTGTTTTTAAAATGGTAAAATAATCTCATTGATATCTAGTACACTAGAAATGCACACAAAGTGTTTTTGCACTAAAAGGCACATTTTCAGCTTAACAATGTTGTAACTGAAGAAAAAATAAAATATAAAATGAAAATTAATAATGACGTGCTAGTTTTAGTTGGTTACACATTTAGATAGTTGATGTAATTAATTTAACACTTTAATACCCGTCCTCTTTTGGGTGTGGTCCACCTAAATTAAAAAATTGACGACTGTTCTACTAATGCTCATTAGACCTTTTTTCTGTTGAATTTGGACAGAAAGGTTTTCAGGATTAAAGGGGAACTACACCCATTTTCAAAATTCATACATGTTATTCCTATGATCTAAGACAGTCCAAAAATATTAGTAAACTTGAACAACTCTCTCTCAAATCCAAAAATTAGAGTGCTAAAACTCAAACTTGTGATGTCATCGGGTATAAAGTGTGGAGCTGCGCCGTAGACAATGAATAGGTAAAGATGTTGTAGATGACACTGAGAGCACCCAGGGGGATGTTCTGAGTATATGGGGACATTTTCTGTTTCATAACTGAGAACACTACGATAGAATAAAGCTCATTTGTCTCCCACTTATTATCTATTGGGCAGCTCTAGACTTTATACCCTATGACATCACAAGTTTAAGACTTACCTCTCTGGTTTCTGGCTTTGAGAGGGAGTAACTCATGTTCACTAATATTGATTGAGCTTTCCTAGATCCATGGAAATAACAAATTGGGATCTTAATTTAGGTGGTGTTCCCCTTTAATTGCTCTGTTGGACAGACCATATTTAGACCATTTAAGGCTTCTGGTGGATATTCTGCCATGGATGGTCCCTGGATCACTTTTATTGATGGGCATTCTTCTTGAGAACTAAGCAGTCCGTGAAAGTTCTACATAATGGCACCGTCCAATGGGCGAAACAGTGTGGGGTAAAAGGATGATGTGTGTAGACAATGTTGGACGTGTTAAATTGATTAATAAATTGCTTATAATAAAAAAAGGAGAAAAAGTAATAATTCTATGAATAAAAAGTATCTATAAAGATACATATATGTGCATCAGATGTATCTAAGAATGCATCTGCGTATTAGTAAATGAGCATTTACCCACACATACACTATAAGTGTGCTGGATGCATCTGCAGAAGTGTGTGAGTGCATGCCCTTAACACAGTCAGACCTTCACTGCACTAACTGAACTGTTACAGTGGTGTCAGTGTGTGTGTGTGTGTGTGTGTGTGTTTGTGTTACTTCGGCCCCCGCCTGCTGTGTGTGTTTGTTATTCACTGAGAATACGGGAGTCCGGGTGAGTCCTCTAACACAGCATGGCCACTCCTCTCTCTCTCTTTCTCTCTCAGACCACACACACACACGTTTTACACACACGTGCATTCACAGAACCACTTAATCCCATTTCCCTAAGCAGTCCAATGCGCGACACTGAGAATCCCATCAATGTCACAGTTTGAATCACTGCAGTACAATCAACTGGCAGCTACTGAGTAGAAAGCCAATGAATCTGTCAACTCACTAGCTTAGTAAAAAAAGGAGACAAAAAAGCTTCTTTGTTTTAGTGCCAGCACCGAGGGCCAGCCATCCGCCAGCCAACAAAAGCCCGCCATGTGGACGGAGCGCACACACCCATCACCTGAGAGTCAAACCTTAAAAGAACACACATTATCTTTCCCAGCGGCTGTAATAATTTCTGACTGAGCTGCAGTGGAACAATAGGTGGCATTTCATTTGAGATTCTCCTATTATCAGATGCTTTTTGTGCAAAACTATTGAATACTTGAGGGGCAAAGGGGGAACACAAAATGGCCAGGAGGGAAGAAGGAGGGATGAAAAGATTTTCTAGATGAAAATGGAGATAGCACGAGGTGAGAATAACACAGGCAGAGGAGGGTTTTTTTCACCCCCTCTTTTCATTTTGTCTTGTCTCGGTCTATTTGCATAATTAGTAAAGAGGTTATTGCCATTGGGTGCTGGGCCTCAAAAGCTATTGGCCTGAAGGAATAATTAAGTCGCTCTCTTATCCCTGGCATCTTCAGAGTGCAGAAAGCCAGCGAGTGATCCAACAGTGTGCGCGGGCCAAAACGCGAGCTGATACGTTCTGAATGGGAATGATGTTGTCTTCTAAGAAAGCCTAATGCATGATTTATGTTTTGTGGCACCCTTACCATGAGAGAAAAGACCTATTCAAAGCAACTGTGAAAGACCCCGCAGCACTCACACACAATTTTATTTATTCAAGAGAGGTTTGCTGAACACGCAAAGCCCTGCTTCGTATTCACACACGTTCACAACTGGGAGCTGCCAAGTACATCTGCAGACTTCTGCTGTTGGCTTCCGAGCAGCAGCAGCACTGCAGCAGCAGCAGCTGAGAGCCGGGCGTCTGCTTTTCCAGACCATTCCACAGTGTTTAAACCTGTCACGACAGCAACTGTTTCTGTTTGTGAATCCCACCACATTTGTTGATACACGGAAAAGTACTACATGTGGGAACAATAAATTAGCTTGTGCATTCTCCTAGAGTCATTTCAGGACCACACAAGTTAAAACCGACCCTTAAGCTGCCCTATCATTAGAAACACAAGCATTGGTCGAACTGGATTTTAAAGGATTCATCCAAATTACACACAAAAAATCCCCATAATAACTCCAGTGGTATCTAGACATGCAGATAGTTTTGGTATTGGTTGTCCATGTTCTGTCTGCCGCCACCTCAAGACAATGGGAGTTAATTGAATCGTATTTGCAGCGCTCACTCCATTGAAACATAAAAAAATAATAAAAATCATCAGTAACATCTCTGAGTAATCCACAAGAATATGCTGTCAACAGTTTTTCTTTGGAACTACTCTCCATTGAAGAAATAGTTCCAATAAAACTGTAATAGCTGTGTGTGTGTGCAGTGTGTTCTCTTTTGTGAGGGTCATTTGTGTGAAACGACCCTTTAAATTCTAGCCAAAACGACAAGTTGTTAAGATGAAGTAGGGGAGATTGGAACAAATATGATTAAAAAAAGTTATTTTTATAAAACGGTCGTTATATCTTGACAGTAGTACATGAAACAGGTAACCTGAAAAAAATCATGTTCCTCTGTGTCCTCCAGTGCTCCTAACGGCATCTGCAAGATTTCACAGACCGGAGGAAAACAAGCAGTAAGAGTTGATCTGAGGTCTGCTGTCCAGCTGCCGTCTATGAGAGCTGGCTGTCAATCATTCACGAACTCCGACCAAACGGTCAAACTAGGCAGCGCTGATCAAATATGAATCAATATTCTGTTACTGTAATGACTATTCCTCTCCTCAAATGTTTTCAGAATCATCTTGTAGTGTACTGTTTAGCTGTAAAATGAGAAAGTGTGTGAAGCCGCCGCCATTGTGAAATCTGGTGAAGGAGCACAGCCAATAGGAACGCTCTCTTTCTCAAATGACCTGTGATTGGTCAAAGTCTCCCGTCGCAGGCTAGATTTTCTAAAGCCTGAAAACAGAGCCATGAGGAGGAGCAGAAGTCTAGTTTTCTCTCAGAACACTTGAATTACAATATGCTGAAAGGTTATTATGGATTTTTTGCCCAATGATACCAAAAATATACTGCCTACTGAAGCTATAACAATTCACAGTGGTAAATAGTGCAAAAAAATAGCGCAAGAACAAAAGCTATATATTTTGCATGCATTGGTTCAGCGATAATAAAAGTCCATGTGAGATTTCAACTCTTCACAACTGTAAATATATATTTAAAAGTGCTGAATGCAAGACTGGGAGCATTTCTCTTGCCCCCGCACAGCTCTCAACATGGCGACGGCTGAGCTGGCGGCTCGCAGCTAATGGTGCTAACAGCGCTAACAGTGAAAACAACGGCAACATAGCTGACAGAGCCAACAGTGTTAACCTGGGGGGGGGAACTGGAGAGTGGGCTCTCCACTCGCAATGGCGGCATCGGTCTGGACGGCGTCACAGACAGCTGTAACCGCCGTATGAGAGCAGTGCAGGACGGTCAGCCGCGAGCTAGCTTGCGGGGCACGCTCACATGCACGAACATGCACTAAAAGGCACCTGTGGCCGGCCCGGCGATGTCGGATTACAACACACACAGAGGGAGAGTTACTTCATTGTCTGCTCAGGTAGACATTACTCCTCTATATCTTGACTATAGTCAATAGTTGTTTGCTGCTATATTAATGCTCTGGATATCGTATAGAGCGCCTTTCAGAAAGATAAATGAACTACAGTAGCAAGCAGATGAAATGTTTCTTTGAAAAAATGTTTTTTTTTTTTTAACTCTGAAGTTGCTCAGATGAAAAATTAACTGACAATTCAGGAACACAAGCAAGTTAACTTAATTGGCAGATTTTTTTATTTTTTATGCTCTCAAAGTGACATTTGATATTGTTTCATGTGAAAATCTGGCAAACAGAAATGACTAATTCATAAGAGAGTTCTGCATTCATATGATCAAAAACCTGTTTCAGAATGAATCTGCCATTAATAATATAGCAATAACACCTATAAAAAGCTGACTGAAGGGGGATGCCCAGCTTAAACCCAGAGCCTGGAAGGCCTTCATCCCCTGTGCTTCATCCACCTTTGATATCTCGAGGTCAAGCCAAGCGCATGGAAAAATGGACCAACATTTCTATGTTTTATTACCAACTTCATTCGAACTGATTCATAAACCACACGGACGAAGAAGATCCAAAATATTTTACAAGACAAATTGGGGTTGAAATTTTCCCTTAGGTGGTCATGGTAAAAAAAAAAAAAAACACTCCACTGGGCTGATGAAGTGTTTAATAAGCAGGGAAATGTCTCATGTGTCTGTGATAGTTAGTTAGAGTGCACATCCCTCCACAGGCCAACCTCGGAGGTTTCTTGCATCTGGTGTCCTGTCTTGTTGAGTTTAGGTGAAATATTAGAAGAAACGGGCCGCTCTGCTCTACCAACCCTGACATCTTCATTTCCCTGCTTAGCCCTGCCAATTTGTAGTGAACTCAAAAACACACGTGGCACGAGGATCAAAAAGCAGCGGGTGTTGGTATTTGATGAGTCAGGGACACACAGTGTTTTGTTTAATCCTCAGAGGATGAGTGGTCGGATGTCACGAAACACTATGACGGCACCCAGGTGAGGTCATTAAAGGTGAGCACCGCCATCCTTTGTATAATCTTTCCTGTTCTTGATGATCGTATACTGATCCACACTTAAATGTATTTAAAGGGAGATTGAGGGCAGAGGGACAAATACCAATAACAACTTTGCATTTCATCTATCATATTTTTCTTTGCTTCCTTCCTGTTTTGTCCTGGTAACTGTATTCCTTCACTTTTACTCTCCAGCCTTCAGGTATAATTGCTACTGCATGTCCAGCTGGTAGAACCATGTTGATGTTCTACTGTATATTTTGGGCTGTCAATCGATTCAAATATTTAATCGCGATTAATTGTCAAGTATTAAATACTCTTATGAACATGGGAGTGGGCAAATATGCTGCTTTATGCAAATTTATGGATATATTAATTATTGTAAATCAATAACCAACACAAAACAATGACAAATATTGTCCAGAAACCCTCACAGGTACTGCATTTAGCATAAAAAATATGCTCAAATCATAACATGGCAAACTGCAGCCCAACAGGCAACAACAGCTGTCAGTGTGACAGTGTGCTGACTTGACTATGACTTGCCCCAAACTGCATGTGATTATCTTAAAGTGGGCATGTCTGTAAAGGGGAGACTCGTGGGTACCCATAGAACCCATTTACATTCACATATCTGGAGGTCAGAGATCAAGGGACCCCTTTGAAAATGGCTATGCTAGTTTTTCTTCGTCAAAATTTTGAGTTTGGATCATTATTTAACCTCCTTCGCGACAAGCTAGTATGACATGGTTGGTACCGATGGATTCCTTATGTTTATAGTTTCATATGATACCTGTATCTTCACTCTAGTTTAAAAAAAATGAGCCCACTATAACCTTAAAAATCGCAAGTTGCTTTAATGCGTTAAAGAAATGAATGGCGTCAGAACAAATTTGCGTTAACGCGTTATTATTGCGTTAACTCTGACAGCCCATAGTGTTTCAGCCCAGTCGCACAGCAGTTCGTGAAATAGTCACGAAATTGTAATGTATTGATTCGTGTACATAGACAAGAACTTCACATTTTTTTCGTGGTGGTCAGCATGAAATTAATTCGTATGTAATGCACGTAAATTGTGAACCGGGAAGTATAAAGAGCGGTGAACGCCGCATAGGGAGGAGGTCGGGTTGGATGGGTGGGTCAAAAAACACAGGACTTTTGCACAACAGTGTGAAACAACAAGTCAAAGTTGATTTATTTGTCACATAACTTTCGTACTTAAGTTACAACACTTCCAGAGTTATTTTAACCCAAACCCCGATCTTTTCCTAAACCTAACTAAGTAGTTTTGTTGGCTAAGCCTAACCAAGTCAATCTATTCCTAAACCTAACTAAGTAGTTTTGTTGGCTAAGCCTAACCAAGTCAATCTATTCCTAAACCTGACTAAGTCGTTTTGTTGGCTAAGCCTAACCAAGTCAATCTATTCCTAAACCTAACTAAGTAGTTTTGTTGGCTAAGCCTTACCAAATCAATCTATTCCTAAACCTAACTAAGTAGTTTTATTGGCTAAGCCTAACCAAGTCAATCTATTCCTAAACCTAACTAAGTACTTTTATTTTGAAAAAACTGGAGCAGTAATTGACACGTGTTGTTGAAAGTCGTGCTGAGCGTCACGAAAAAAAAAGGGAAATTTGTGTCTATGTACACAAATCAAATAGATAAAATTTCGTGACTATTTGACAAACTGCCGTGAGACTGTGTATGTGAGTATTTAGTGCTGCCTTTAGATACAGACATCAGCTCGTCTGGTCGGCTTCGGGACAATGATCTTGTTTGCCACCGTTGAGCAGTCAGCTGCTGCATCTCCTTCATATCTGCCTCGTGCTTTCCCCCCCGACCCCGCACGCTCATTATGAGCCCTCGCTGTTGGTTAAGCATGGATGAACGCAGACACTGTGGCAGCGTGCCGGATTTTCACCTATTAACACTTCCTCCGTCAGTCAAAACTCACTGTTTGAACTAACAACACGGTGTCAATGTCAACCAATTTGCATGGAAGGAAAACAGAGTTCACACTTACACGTTATGTTGCTTTGATTAATGAGGCAGAGTTGGTTGGAGCTAATTTAAAAAAACTGATTAAAAGTTGGTGCACTAACTCTTCCTCTGCTTAATTAATTAACATTTAAGCTGTTTTCTGGATGTTCTTTTCTCGACTTACTTGCACTAATTTAGCAGAAGAAGTGGTCAAAGTGTCCCTGCAGAGGACCAAAAATGTACAAAGATAGTTGGGGTCATTTTGTATTTTCTTGAATTTAACACAGGCGAGCTGAGCAGTTACACCATCTGGTGTACAGAAGCCCTTTCTTTGACATTAGGCAACTTCACAAACCCGTCCATCAATCATTCAGGCGCTACACACATGCCATCCTGTACAGATGCGTGCGAAGCTCTCACACACGGATCCAAATCTGCTTGCTAATCTCTTTCACTTAGTCCAAAACACACACACACACACACACTTGATGACAGATCAGGCCACCTCAGAGAGAGTGATCCGCATTCAAACTAACACACATACCAACTAACACTTTCAAAAAAAAAAAAAGCCCTCTCAAAACAAACACCCATCAAAAAAGAATCAATCACAAGCGGGGGCGTCTGAAGCAACAAATTGTCCAGGGGGCATTTTTCCATCTCCGTCTCTTTCTCCCTGACATTTTCCGAGACATTAAAAGCCACTGAGTCCTGACAGGAACTGAGACCAGATGACAGTTATATTCTGTGTTGACAAAACTCTGACAGGTTAGACCATAGAATCTACCAGGAAAAACACCCTAACAGAATGGAGATGTAAATGCTGCACTCAAACATCTGCTACATAGTATTATTCTTATACGGTGTGTTCAATTGATTAGAATCTTTACTGGTATTCACCATATTATAATAAGCACACTGTAATCAGTAGCAACTGGAGAAGTACCAAAGGCCAAAGGGAATATGTTCTGACAAAAAGATATGTCAATCCTACCTATCGTGCGTGGCATCATTCCTTGTCGTGGCATCAAGTTGTCATCAAGACCCTCCAGGCCGCCATACAAGGAGTGGGAGATCCGGCGCTCGTGGTCGTCCAGGGAGGTGTTCATAGTCTGCTGACTGCCCCCCAGCGGGCTCCCTGGTGTCTCCTGAACGAGGAGGGAGCTGATGTTAGAATCATATTTACACATTCTTTGTTCCCTCTGATTATGCTCATAAAACAGATTAGGAAAGGCTAACTTTTATCATATCTATTGTGAACAGTTTGTGAAGCCCTTTGAGAGGACATAGGCCTCTTTGGGTTAATAAAGAATAAATACTCCTTTGTACTTGAGTAGAAAGTTAATTAATGCACTACAGTTTCAGTTACAGCAAAGTCCATGATCTACACACAAACATGTTTTAGCCATTTGCTAAACAGTACTGAATGGACACAAAGGCCTGCTATCCACACTAATGCTAGCAGTGTGGTAACCATGATAAATGAGCATGGATTTCCAATAGGCTGTTAAGCCACAGGCTGTTAGCGAGCTAGCGCTCCCCCCCCCGCAGGGGATGGTTAGCTTGCTAGCATCTTGACATTTCCCCTGGGACCCATGATGACACTCTCTTGTTTGCTGGACAAATAGACCATTTGTTGGCCCTTGTCATCCATAAACACACACCCACCGCCTGAGAAGGTTTGTGTGTGTGTGTGTCTTCGCACCGCATTGTTTGTCCATTGGACAGTTGACCGTATTGATTTGCTATGGTCTCTGCATTTATTCCTGAAGGCGATGACAGCTCTCGCCATAAAGATAACCACCGTCGCCGGCATCGCATAACGAGCGATAACACTATCGCACTGGAGTCAATACCGGAGCCAAATTACCCCGATCAATGACTGTAACTAGGCTAGGCTGGGGTTCGATTTTGGCAGAAGGTCTTTGCCCAATGATCCTCTCAGCTCACTAAATTGTTGAAGTGCTGTAATAACCGCCCACCGAATAGATTCCGATGTAAACAAACAAGTCTAATTTACAGGAGAATACGTATGAGGGTACATTAGGAGGCTGGCAGAAGAAGTGTGAGGTGTGACAAAGTGGATTTCAGACTAGAAAGCTGCTTGTTAAATCTCCACACAAGAAATAGTTTCACTTCCTGAACAACTACAAATTAGCTCCCCGCAGTGGTAGAATATCCATAACATAAGTAAAAGTATCAATACCAATAAACTTTGATACAATGTATCAAAAGTACAGTATTTTTAGCTAAATGTACTTAAGTATCATACGTACGTGCAAGCAACATTTAAATGTTATACTCAGCGGCTGTGGTGACAATTTTAACTTATAGTGTTGGGTATATTAAAGCTGAAGTAGGCGAGATTGGAGCAAATATGATTAAAAAAAAGTATTTTTTATAAAACGGTCGCTATATCATGACAGTAGTACATGAAACAGGTAACCTGAAAAAAATCATGTGCCTCTGTGTCCTCTGGTGCTCCTAACGGCATCTGCAAGATTTCACAGACCGGAGGAAAGCAAGCAGTCAGAGCTGATCTGGTCTGGTCTGCTGTCCAGCTGCTGTCTATGAGAGCCGGCTGTCAATCAATCGCAAACTTCGACCAAACGGTCAAACTAGGCAGCGCCGATCAAATATGAATCAATATTCTGTTACGTTAATGCCTATTTCTCTCCTCAAATGTTCTCAGAATCATCTTGTAGTGCACGGTTTAGCTGTAAAATTAGAACGTTTGTGACGCGGCAGACATTGCGAAATCTGTGGAAGGAACGCCAAGTTCCGGTCACATGACCGGAGCACAGCTTCTCTCTGAAATGACCTGTGATTGGTCAAAGTCTCCCATCACGGGCTAGTTTTTTCAAAGTCTGAAAACAGAGCCATGAGGAGGAGCAGAAGTCTAGTTTTCTCTCAGAACACTTGAATTACAATATGCTGAAAGGTTATTATGAATTTTTTGCCCAATGATGCCAAAAACATACTGCCTACTGCACCTTTAATCTATAACAAGGTATCACAACTTAGAAGATCGGCCATAGCATTGAGGACACTGAGGTCTTGTCCTCAGTGTTGCTTCTGGGAATTGTAAGGATGCTAGGAAAAGTTTACTTATTGGAGTTTTGAGTTGTCCTTACATTTTGATTAAAATAAATCGGTATTTCACCACCAGTATTAGATATCTGAAAGTGTTGACAGTTCTCAGTAAATAGACCATCATACATGGTAAGCATACATATTTCTTAATGTCTTAATGGGATGGGTTGAACTGGGGGAATATGGACTCACTGAAGATGATCATGTGTTTTGGATGTAAGCTCTTGCTCAGTAAGGTAACTGGTACCTATAGCTTTCATTGAGTTTAAAGTACAACATTACCTTCTGAGATGTAGTGGAGTAGAAGCATAAGGTAGCGTAAAATAGAAATACTCCAGTAAGGTACAAGTACCTCAAAATGTAAGTACAGTGCTTAAGTAAATGTATGTAATTCCCTGTCCTTGACCACGGCATTCTAACTGCTTCAGTAGAAAACAGTGCAGCTTCTAGCATACTCATAATATAAATGGGATCAATACTAACTTCTGATCATAAGACCAACTAGAAATCTAGTATAATATGAAGCATATACTTCATTATCAAGTACAGGAATAGGAATCAGGCTGTTGACTGGACAAATGAAATGACATGATCCACAGCTAACAGAGCCAGTCGAACCTACACACGGATGCTACAAATCTTCCACGGAAACAAACCCATTTCTAAGGTTGCCATACGGTGCTGTGACTGTTGGCGTGCGGCTGCTCTCGACTTTCAATGAGATAGTTAATGAATTGGCCGGCTGAGGGGCTCCGAGATGAAACGCCTCGGTAATAGTCGGGGGGATTCGCCATACTGAGGAACGCATCGACAAATCACACCGCAGCTCATCACATATTCAGGCTGATAATTGAGCTCCGGGAAGGTCTCGATCCCATCGGGCGCCAACGGTGATGAGGAAGTCAGCTGCTCTGGGTTCACTGTGTTTCTGTAGGGGATGGAGGAGGGAATGGGAGCGGTGGGGCTTGTGATTTATGCGACGGCAAACATTCGAGATTGATTTGAGATCGGCTGTCAGGGGATGGAGACGCGGAGAGGAGAGTAAATACAGGATTAGTTGATGCCATATGTCATCGGGTATGAAAACATGTCAAAATACGCCACATCTCAAAGTCATTAGGTATTATTTAATTTTAACAAATATTTGATGGACAGCTGGTTGGTATTAAGAATCTATATAGTGACACTATAGGAACTTTAAATCAGCTCTGAGCAGTCTCTTTGAGAGTGAGGGTATTAAATTGTTGTTTTCCTCCTCTCTGAGTGTCTTGGACACTTTTTCTTAAAAATAGCCAGACACTTGGACAGCCTCAGGCCATGCCTCCGGCTCTGCATGTGAAGCAGAGATTGACGAGTCTCCCGGCGCTCGAATTTTATTCATCGACCATGTTGTCTGTTAAGTCTCACTGCCTTGACATGGCCGCAATACACACACACACACTGCTGGGTATCTGTTTGCAAACGAACACACAGACAGATCCTTCAAAACGAATGCATACATGCATAAGTAGGATGTACCGAAGCACAAACTGCTACACACTCATACACACACGTACACAAAGATGTGTGCATGTACACACACAAACACAAAAACACACCTCCAGGCTTAGCCTCTGCTTTCAATTACCAGACGGGCCGAGGGGAAATCAAAACTTTGACACACCAGGTTGGAAAAGGGAGAGCGGGGGAAGCCAGGCAGTGCCAGAGGCGTACACATGCACAGGCAGATGTGCACGCCCGTACGCAGACACACAGCAGCGGCGCACACGGACTCAGCCTCAGCTTTCAAGCAGGCGACAGGCCAAGGTGTACAGAGAATGTAAAAACATGACATTGAAGGGGAGGAAAAAAAAGTTGTGTAGCTCAGTTCGCAGCCATGTTTTTTTTTTTTTTTTTTTCTTCCCTCCAGCTGCCTCAAGGGAGGTGAGCATGCGTGGGAGGGGTTGGTGAACTTCTCTGACCTGACTACTTACTTTTTATTTCATGAAACGATTCATTGCTGCTCAAGAGGGTATTTCCCAGTGGTTTGCTTTGGGTTGTGTTGTACATTTTATCACAGAAGGGGCCTTGTTGAAATGGTGCCTAATGACTCCACGTCCACAAAAGTGTCTTTATTTAGAACGGCAGGGTCAGATCAGATGAGTTCCGTTTTTATATTTTTACAGGAAAAGACAAATAAACTATAATTACAACCATTTTGATATTAAATAGGATCACAAACAACCCAAGTCTGTACCATTTGACCAAAGTTATTAAATCAAATATGTAGAGCTGCAACGATTAATTGATTAGTTGTCAACTATTAAATCAATCGCCAACTAAATTATTTTGAAAATCGATTAAAGCTGCAGTAGGCAGCATATTTTTGGCATCATTGGGCAAAAACTCCATAATAACCTTTCAGCATATTGTAATTCAAGTGTTCTGAGAGAAAACTAGACTTCTGCACCTCCTCATGGCTCTGTTTTCAGGATTTAGAAAAGCCTAGTCCGTGACGGGAGACTTTGGCCAATCACAGGTCATTTCAGAGAGAGAGCGTTCCTATTGGCTGTGCTCCGGCTGGTGGGCGGTGCTTCGTATTTCCTCAACTGATCTCTTTCTCATTTTACAGCTAAACAGTACACTACAAGATGATTCGGAAAACCTTGGAGGAGAGAAATAGGCATTACAGTAACATAACATTGATTCATATTTAATCAGCGCTGCCTAGTTTGACCGTTTGATCGGACTTCGCGAGTGATTGAAAGCCGGCTCTCATAGACGGCAGCTAGACGGCAGACTCCAGATCAGCTTGGATTGGTTGTTTTCCTCCGGTCTGTGAAACCCTGCAGATGCCACAAGGCAAAAGTGAGCATGGCTCACATACCTCCGCTCACTGCTTGACCCCTACTAAAGTAGGGCCAATGATTTTGCCCTTTTGGAACTAATGGAATTAGTCTAGTGAGCACAATCTAGCTTGTTATTAGCTCACCTTCCTCAGGGTAAAGTCAGTAGAAGACAAGAGTTCGAGTCCTACTCCGGAAACAAAATAGAAGTCCTAAAGAAAATGCTGGGCACCCTGGACTTCTAACCCCCAAAAGGTACAAGTAGACCACACTGTCAACCATCATATCAAATTTGAAGTTCCTAAGTTAAATAGATTCCGAGCTCTGCTCCGGAAACGAAAGTGTGACACACGAACGGACGGAAGGACGGACACACGGAGTGCTAT
The DNA here is from genome assembly GCA_916700685.1 of Adelosebastes latens. Lineage (NCBI taxonomy): Eukaryota > Metazoa > Chordata > Actinopteri > Perciformes > Sebastidae > Adelosebastes > Adelosebastes latens. The sequence continues at coordinate 19,314 of CAKAKR010061037.1, read as the reverse complement.
ATACCCCCGACTACGTTGTCGCGGGGGTATAATTAGGAGCACAGGAGGACACCGGAGGACACAGAGGTTACCTGTCTTATGCTCTCCTGTCTACTGATAAACTGGCCGTTTTATACAAATAACTTCTTTTAATCATATTTGCTCCATTTCTACCCACTGCAGCTTTAATTGGTTTGAGTTTAGTTTATTAAGATCCCCATTAGCTACAGCATTGCAGCAGCTATTCTTCCTGCGGGGTCCACAAACACACTTACAATGTGACAGTGCTAGAATAAGTAACAGTAATTTTTTAAGGAAAAAAAGTCTAAATTCTCTGATTTCAGCTTCTGAAATGTGAATATTTTCTGGTTTCTTTACTCCTCTATGACAATAAATTGAATATCTTTGAGTTGTGGACAAAACAAGACCTTTGAGGACGTCATATTGGGCTTTGGGAAACACTGATCGACATTTCTTCATCATTTCCTGACATTTCAAAGACCAAACAACTATTTGAACTGGTTCAAGTCCCAGATCAGCTGGTAAAGAAACATCTGAGCAGTAATTGTAAATGAAAGCAATCCCCCCCTCCCTTTACTCAATAACAAATGTTAACATGTCCTTGTGCAGTTTTTCCACTGGAATTGCTCCGGGGTCAACAGTCAACACTACAGTACTGCAGCTGTAATGTGCAGCTCTGAGGCGCTAACGTGTGAAACTCAAGTGTGAAGCAGACTGCTGCTGCAAAAGGTCAGTCAGAGTAAATAAAAGAATGTATCATTACATGTCTTTGTCATAGCCCATGTACTGTTTTGATCATGCAGACTCCAACTATGACATTATTCAGTTTAAGTGATCACAGATCTTTTATCCAAAATGTTGTCCCTATATACTCTTCTGAAAACAGTTGGCCACACAGCCCCGTCTCAATCCAATCCGTCTTTCATTTTGTCCCTTACCTCGTTTCTTTTAGTCACTCGTCTGGCCACAATGAGCTGGATCATCCCGCGTTTGTTGCCTTCCGTTGACATGGACTTGCGTAGCGTCTCCATGGCGTCCTGGTTGGTTTTGGCCAATAGCGACTCTCCATTGACAGCAATCAACTGGTCGTTCACTCGAAGCCGCCCGTCCTGTTGGTGGAAACAAGAAATCAGACGTTAAAAAAGTGCATCTTTTTGTGTTTAATAGCACAGAGAGTGGAGGCTGTATTCTTCCAACTACCAAACAGCACACGTGTGATAAATAAAGAGCAGCCACATCTCCAAATTTAACTTTAACCTTTATCTCATCAGACTAATCTCAAGTCTCAATCACAGAGTGTATTTTGGTTCTAGTCATGATCTAATCTCTTACAGAGAAGTGTGATTTTAAGTCCATTATTATGTTCTGTCATAATAATGGACGTGGATGTTTGTATAAAAAAACTCAAGTTGAAAGACGACCGACATTGACTGCAGCACAGCATCACAGACAGCAGACAGAAAACAGAGCACTTTGTGTGAACAGATTTGATCACAGATGAAGCCTTTCTTTATAGTTGCTGAGGAAAACAGAAAAGTAGTTTTACTTTACTTAACGTGTCAAGGGCATATGGAGAGATTTTAAACATCAACTCAGTTTGATGCATGACATCTCTCCTTTATAAATATATATGTAATGCCTCTGCTGCTAATTGTGGCTACAAAATAAATACAGAAAAAACGTTGTAAAAAAAATAAGAATATATATATATATATTTTTTTAAAAAGGTTGATGGTAATAGGCCCCCTTTTTATTATTATTTATTTTATTTAGTTATTATTTTTTTCCTTTTTTTATTCAGTATCATTCTTTGTAATGTATTATGTATAATAATATGTATTATATATATATATATAAATATATATACATATACATATACATATATACGTGTGTGTGTGTGTGTGTGTGTTATATAACTTTTTGTCTGTTGGTAAGACTGTTGGCAAGGCAACACACTCTTCTGTGAACTGTAAATTTGTATTGTATGACAGATTGTTTATTACAAATGTATAATTATAATTTCTATACTTTGTATGACCTCTAATGTTGAGAGTTATGTTTTACAAGTTTCACTTGTTAAAAGCACAATAAAAACAGTGTTGAAAAAAAAGAGCTGATATTAAGACCTGATGTTTTTAGCAGGTGTTAAGTTGTTCTATAAAACCTGGTATTTGTAAAATTACATTGGTGAGTGCCACTCAGTAAGAACAGAAACTATTCACTTATTTAAACAAAACATGGATTCCTGTACTGATATAATCTTGCATACTGTATAGCGGCTAACTGACAGAAAATCCTTCTTTGTTATTTCCAGTCAAACCCTTTATTAATCAGAGCAGCCGGTATCGTACCTTGCAGGCTGCCCCTCCGTTGATGATGGATTTGACGAAGATGCCCAGGTCAGCGTGGTTCTCCTTGGAGCGATTGCCTTTGACGCTGACACCCAACCCAGCTGAACCGGAGTCACTGAGGGGGATCTCAAAGGTCAGGAACTCTCTGGTCCCGTCTGGAGTCAGGACCAACTCGTCCTCCTCCGTCTTCTGTACAAGGGGGGGGCAAAGAAAAAAGAGATTCAGATTCTAGACTTTTACAACCAAACAAACCGCTTAGAATAACATGAATATACCGAACCAGCACACAGCAACAACAGAACCATTTACAGTAGACCACAAAGACACAGATCACATTTAAATACAGTTAAATGCTCAAATATGTAATTATACAAAGCAAAGACATGAGTGCATTTATTACATGCCCTGCTTTCACCACGTTCCTGTGGGTTAACCAAAGGGCCAAAGATACAAAGACATTCATTTGGCCACTTGAGGTTAATGAAAAGCACTTGCGTATAAATTGCAGCCGGGCAGATAGCAGAGAGGTAAATCAGAGTGCAAGCTCATTAGCTACATCAGATATATTAGTGTTAAACAGACCAGTGCTCCTAAGTGTTAAATCAGGTACTTAGTAGAAGCAGGCATGGACTTATCTTCAATAATCAAGAAGGCACAATGCTCTGGCTCATTAATACTAAAGCACGGAGGTAAAACTTTGAGGAAAGTATCGGCATCAAATAAGAAAAGGATTTTTTTTTTTTTTTTATCAGAATCAGGGGTTGATGTGTTGTTGGCTTCAGTGTTGGTGAATCTCGGAACACATCGGCTTCCGGTGTTACGACAGATAAGCCTCTTCCGTGCGCTGCTCATTGTTTACAGTCTTATTAGCAACTTGAGCTGGAGTTGGAGCTGAGAGATGACGTGTACAACCGCATTGTTTCACAAGTAGCCACTTTACAAGCTAATTTTAAACCAATAAAGAGCTAAATCATCTTCCGACGATAGCAGGTGGGTTTCCGAGACTCCATTTTGGCGGAAACGGAAACCAGAATGCTTCCGGTTCCAAAATCTGAGTCTGTATCTCATTACCTAGTTTCTTGGAATTGTGATTGATGAATCTCTATCTTTTAAACCTCACATTTAAAACTAAAGATGAAATTGGGGTTTTATTTTAGAAATAAGTCTTCGAGGCCAAAAGAGACTCGTCGCTGCCACTTTTATGTCTGTGCTGGACTACAGCGACGTTATATACATGCATGCATCTTCTCAAAGCCTACGCACGCTGGATACTGTCTACCATGGAGCACTGAGACTTATAAAGAATTTTAAAGCCCTTACGCACCACTGCTCTTTGTACAGTATGCTCGGGTATGACGGTCTGCCTTATCCATCCATAGACGGAACCACTGTCGTGTTCTTATTTATAAGGCTATTCTTGGTCTGCTTCCATCTTACCTACGGATCTACATCCTTCAAAAATGTACAATAAGTTACTGTCTTCGCTCCCTGGACTTAATCCTACTAACTGTCCCCAAAGTCCGTACTGAACTGGGAAAAAAGGGCATACAAGTACGCTGCTCCCTCTTCTTGGAATCTGTTACAAAATGACCTAAATATTGAGAGCTGGTCTCACTGAATGTCTTTAAAATGCTTCTAAAACACTTGGAAACAAGCACATCTGGCTGCAGATGTTTTGAATGCTGTTGAATGGGTTTTTTATTCGATACCTGATGATTCTGTAATTTCTCTTTGTCTTCGTTTCATTTTCGTTAAATTGTTATGTTTGTTTTATGTCTCAATGTGCTTTTACTCATGATTCAATAAAGGTTAAAGAAAAATAAAAAACATTCTTGTGCTGTTGAATACATGAATGCAGAATCTGTGTATAGAGATTAGAGGTTTGGTGAATCAGTCAAAAAAAGGCAAAGCAGGATGATGAAAATGAAGATTGTAAAGATCTAAAAGTAATGCAGTAATATGCAAAGCTCCTGATCTACATATGAAACAAATACAGTCTGTGTTGTTTGAGTCTGGTGCGTAGCCTGAAGCTAGTTTTCATCAAAACTTCTTGCAGCTACACTGTAGCCCCGTCTCCCACTGAGGAAGCATTATAAGTAAATGGTAAATGGACTGCATTTACTATAGCGCTTTTAACCAAAATGCTTTACAATTTTGCCTCTCATTCACACACAAATAGACACACGATGGCAGCAAGCTAGCATGCAAGGTGCTGGATTTTTTTTTTCGACATGTGGACAGAAGGAGCTGGGGATCGAACTACCGACCCTGCAATCAATGGACAACCCGCTCTACCCCCTGCTTCATTAAAAATGGTCTCATTAACTATTTGTACATCTGTCAGCACATTTTTGCTGGTTACATGATACTATTGAGTGCATACTGTGATTATTGTTACTCATATCTGGTGTAAACTGAAAATAATTTGAAAATAATTATCATAACCTATCCATCTATCTATTAAATACTTCATTAAAACCCATTATAGTTATTGTACATAGTCTTATTTAGGGCTGTCAAAGTTAACGCGATAATAAAGCTTTAACGCAAATTTGTTTTAACGCCACTAATTTCTTTAACGCATTAATGCAATAAATCTTTCGGAGGTTGTAGTGGGCTCAGTTTTAAAACTAGAGTGAAGATACTGGCATCTGGCAACCATGTCATACTAGCTTGTCGTGAGGGAGGCTAGATAAAGCTCCAAACTTATGTTAAGTTTTGGCGAGAAGAAACTGACATTGCCATTTTCAAAGGGGTCCCTTGACCTCTGACCTCAAGATATTTGAATGAAAATGGGTTCTATGGGTACCCACGAGACTCCCCTTTACAGACATGCCCACTTTATGATAATCACATGCAGTTTGGGGCAAGTCATAGTCAAGTCAGCACACTGACACACTGACAGCTGTTGTTGCCTGTTGGGCTGCAGTTTGCCATGTTATAATTTGAGCATATTTTGTATGCTAAATGCAGTACCTGTGAGGGTTTCTGGATCAATATTTGTCATTGTTTTGTGCTGTTAATTGATTTCCAATAATTAATATGTACATACATTTGCATAAAGCAGAATATTTGAGTATTAAATACCTGACAAAAGGTCCCTTTAAAGTAAATTTTGAACAGATAAAAAATGTGTGATTAATTTGCGATTAAATATTTGAATCGATTGACAGCCCTAGTCTTATTACATTAGATTTACTATTGTTTTTATCCCAAGTCGGCAAACAAACATCCCTGACTATTACATGCCGTAGTTTCGATGTTAAGCCTAAACCCAAGTCCTAAACTTATTTCGGCCCTCGACAAAATAAAACCTAATTCTGATCTTTGGCTTTATACGATTGAACACACTTTAAGAAAGGATTCAGACAGAAGCACGCTTACTACCCAAAGAACACATTCGACATGCCATGCACCTGGATCGTGAAACCAAGTGCGTCACACAGGCAGTAAACTTCCCAGTAACCCTGCATGAACACAGCAGCCTAATTGACATGCTGAGTGCTCTATCTCTCTCTCTCTCTCTCTCTTCCCCTCCACAACAGGTGCTTCTCTCACTCTTTCCCTATATTCATTTTCCCTCTCTCTTCCAGCTCAACAATAAAAAGCTATTCTCTCTTGCTTGTTATTTGACAGCTGTCCTCTGAATAGATGGGTGCGTGCACGCTCACGCCTGGCAATTATTGTGCACGCCTAATGAATTCAATCATCGGGCTCGGTGTCAGCATGTCATTAGCTCCCTTTGTTTGCTGGGAGAGAGATGGAATTGCTCTGGGTTGAACGGAGGAGGGAGAAAGAGGGATGGAGGGAGAGGCAGAGTGGGGAAGGAGGTGGTGGTGGGGGGGGGGGCAGAAGAGGAGGAGAAGGGCAAAACGAGGATGTATGGAGTAAGAAGGAAAGGGAGGGAACGGAAGGAAGGAAGGAGGAAGATAAAGGAAAAGCGAGCATGAAGAGCACTGTCAGGGTGTCTGCATGTTTCAGCTACCTGGAATACATTTGACTTGTAATTAAAAAAAAATAAAGCAGGAAAAAAAAAAAGCAGCCAGTTTGATATCAGACTCAACGTATGGACAGTGCTGAGGAATAATAGCATGTAACTCAACAGGAATTTAATTATTTTGTAACCTCAAGACCAATTCAATCTGACTGGAATTGAATTTAAGGCTAATTAAAAAATGCCTAACAATGACATAATCCTCTTAAACTGCCAATGGTCACAATCAGAAAATAGAAAACAGGAAATTAATTATTACGACTCATAAATATGAATGATCAGTAAAGCAGATAATGTGATGTAATTTCAAGGTTAAAAATAAGACATCTATTAACTGATATGAGGCATTGCGAGATGAATGATGCCATTGATAAAGCTAAAGGATTTATCTCTTATTTATTTATCTAAATCAGGATTTAAATCTTCAAATCCCATACGCTGCAAAACACGTCATTAAGACTCGACAAGTTTTAAAAGCGTTGAAAGTATAGATGGCAATTTTCAATATCGCTGCCTATAAATTTCCTAAAAATAGGCTACTGTTGCAAGCACAGCTGTAGCGTTAATTCTGTGAGATGGCCAAACAATAGCCTACTTACTTATCTTAAAAAAAAAAAAGATTCTGTATCTTCTTGTTGTAAAAATAGAGTCTTTTTACTGTTAAAAAAAGACCAATAGAGTGGTAGGCTACTTTGCCGTTAGCTTGGTAGCATGACAAACAGTTGGCAGATAGCGAGCAGTAGTTGAAAGCTACAAGCTTTAAGCTTGTTACCCGAAAAACTGTGAAGCAGCTCGTCTTATCAGTCTGTGAAGCTAACTTAGCTTTAGCTCAAGCAGCTAAAGAGCCGAGCTGACATCGGTATCGTCAGGGGTTGTCTGTATAGGCTCCTATTTAAACTTTCCACAAGTAAAGAAACAAAACTCATTTTCATGTTTGAAAAGCTAGAAAGACCAGAGCGTGTCTAGCTACTCACATCGTGTAGCTAATTTCAGACAGATCGCCTAGTTAACGTTAGCAGTAATCTTCCAGTAAAACCTCTTAGCACATCATATCACTGTTTTAAGCTACATTAAAAGTTCTGAAAAGGGAAGTCAAGTATGCTTGTTGCTGTGAAGCAACTTGTCCTGAGAGGCTGTGTTAACGTTAGCTCAAACAGCTAAAGTGCAGGGCTGACAACTGTATCATTAACGATATTAAATTGGTGAGACATGACAGAAGTTTGTTCGTAATTACACCTTGTGAGAAACGTTGCCAAGATATGGTAAAGTTGAATAGTTTTAGGGGCCGCCTACCATTAACAATAATGTGAACAAAATTAGCTATTTTTTCAATAGAAAACTAGCTACATTTAGGCTACTAAAAACAACATCAACAACAAGCAACTAATATCTGAAAAAAATAAAATAAATACAAATAAATTAAAATAAAATAAAATAAAATAAAATAAAATAAAATAAAATAATATAAAATAAATAAATAAATAAATAAATAAATATACCTGGTCTGGGGATTAATTCATGAAGAATAATCTCAATCTCAATATTGTTCTGGAAAAATCCAAATACTTCCCTCAAATTGTTCGGGCCCTACCTTTAAATAGCCTATAGCCGATTGGACCTGATGATGATACTTACGACAGGGAGAGAAGAAACACGGCAAGAAGAATGCATGGGTAAAAAATACATAAAACACGGGCAGAGGAGGAGGGAGGAAAGAAAGCTCAAAGTAGTCAGAGGAGCTGAGCGAAGGTGAGGGGAGGGGAGAGGAGTGATGGGCTCGAGTCGAGGAGGGACGGAGACAAATAGAGCGAGGGTGAAAAGGCTGAGGAGCCGAAAAGAAAAGGGTGAAAAGAATGAGAGGGTGCGAGCATGACAATGACAGAGTGAGCGAGCGAGGGGAGTGTGAATGAAAGGCCGACAGAAAGGGATGAATCCATGTGGAACACAAAAGGAGACAGACACTGCCACCTCTCTCACTGTACGTCTGCATCTCTCACTCTCCCTCTCTCCATCTTCTTCTCCCTCTACCTCCTCCACCTTTCTTCACCTGTCTCTTTATACTGCTCTCTACTTTCTTTCGCTTTTTATAAAACCATTTCCCCACTGCTCATTTTATTTTGCTCTCTAACCCGCATTTTTTTTTCTCTAGCTCCCATTGTCTGTCTGTCTCCTCCTTCTTTTCTCTTTCTAGTAGTACACCCATACTAAACCAGCTAAAATTGAGGAGCCATCATTTTTGTTTTTCGCACTAAGCTGCTGTTTGTGCCACAGAATGGAGCTTTTTTCAAAACTGTCTGAAAACACCAACCTCACGTTTCAGTGTGGACGAGGTAAACGAAGCTTTTGGAAAACCTAAGCATGCTCAGTGACATTAAGAAGACGATTTTTTCGACGTCTCAGCATCATAGGAAATACTGTTTGTCTGGGTAGGAGGTGGCATCTGGAAGCCAAGGTCAAATGATCATTTTTCTGCTCGTTTAGTTGCCAGACGACAAAAACGGAAAAACAAGTAGACGAGAACGACTAGATCATGAGCTTGGCTGTTTTAAAACACAGCATAGGTGATCACAGAGAACAGAAGGGGACTGATCAGAGGTTTAACAAGCTGAATGACACAATAATAATGTGTAGGCAAAAGCGTGTAAAACGCCGGTCTTGCTTTTGTCGTGTCATTTGTACGTCATGTAGTCTGTATTGACTGAAATGTAAATGCATCCGCGTAAACATGCTATACTCAGAGCTAGTGACGTAGAGATAAAGTGAGAAAGACTGCTTATGGCGGGCGGGTGGGGAGGTGGATGGGTCCAACAAACACAGGACTCTCAACAAACAGGACTTTCAACCAGGAGACTGTTTTTTTGTTTTGTCAGTTACGTTAGTAATGTTTGTTATGTGTTTTCTGTACTTATTTTACGTTTTTTCTGTATGAACTTATTTTGAGACCAACCATGACATTTTTCCTAAACCTAACTAAGTGATTTTATTACATGGCTTTGTTGAATACTCAATTCTGATTGGTCAAGCATGGCGTTCTACGGTCTGTTATTTCTTTATATGTATAACAGACTGTTGCTATGGATGCAGTTCTTATGTCGGACTCTGGCGGACCGTTTTTGTGTCAAATTATTGCTTTCTCAAGACGTGTAAGAAGCGGGATAATGTACAGCTAGCGGGTCATTGTTGTAAAACCCCCTTCAGGGCGATGCGGCACCGATGGTGGAGCCCGACGCCCTGTCAGGGTTTATTACACAACAATGACCAGCACGCTGTACATTATCACTTATCTGTTGCCTAAACCTAAGTGAGTGGCTTTGTTGCCCCCTGCTGGTACTGCACCATCACACACACGCATGTAATATTCATCTCTCGGTGAGGCAAAACGTGACACTGACACGCTATCCTCTGGTGGACAGGCGGATCTATTACACGCTTTGGCGTGATACTGAGTTGCCTGACGAGATGTCGGCTGCAATGCCCAGTTTTGTTAGCTGAAAGAGGACACAGAAGAAGGGATTTTGCACTGTTTAAATGTAGACTAAACACAACCTAAATCACTAGTGTGGATGCACATTGTTTTCACATGTAGTATTCAACTCTATCTTCTTCCTCTTTATCTCCCACCCACTGCTTTCTGTCGCTTACCCATTCACTGACCTCTGTCTATTTTCTTACTACCTTCCCGTCTCTCACTTGCCTTCTACCCCTGAACCTCTCCCACTTTGCTCATTTAATGTTTGCCTCGCACCCTCAGGAGCCTCCATTCTTCTTCTTCTTCTCCAGTCAATGTTTAGCATTAAGTGAAATGAAAATCGCTCCTCATTTACACTTTCTTCTTATTCCCCTCCACGCTCACTTCTCTCCACCGCAGTGCCTGAAACGATTAGCGGGTTGGCGGCGAGCTCAACTTTGGCCAAACAAACCTGTCGATTTGATGGCATCTGAAAGAGCCGCCTGAGGGGAGGTTTTTTTTTGTAAAGGGGGGGAAAGGGAGAGTGAGGGAGGGAGGGAGGGAGGGAGGTGAGAAGGAGGCAGTGAAGGGTGTAATTGGTGGAGGGAAGTCGGGCGTGGAGAGCATTGTTGGCTGCCTACTGTAGCATAATTTATCTCTTTTTTTTATTCATACTCTGACTCTCTCTCCCTTGCTTACTTACTCTATCACTACATTTACCATTCTCCCCCTCTCCCCCTTTATGTTCCTCCTCATCCCTCTCTCCCCTTGCCATCTAAACTATATGGCCAAAAGTTTGTGGACACATGCGATCTCCACACCTCCTCTTCTTTCTGCTATCCTCCCTTCACTTTATCCCTGTTTTTTTCCTTGATTCACAACTCCGATGTTTCACCATCCCTCACCCTCACTTGTCCTCACCTCCCCTTCTCTCTCTCTTCTCGACACATCTCGCTGGAGCTCCATGCTGATAGACCATGAATATCAAATACCTGTGGCACAGCATGGAGGAAGAGAGGAAGGCAGGTGTGTGTGTGTGTGTGTGTGTGCGAGTTGGTGAGTGACAGAGAGAGAGAGAGAGAGGAGGCAGGTCTGTATGCATCTATAGGTGGCTATGAGTCAGTACAAGCGCACAAAGCAGCGTGTGCACTCACTCAAATGTCATCCTCGTATACTGTGTATGTGCCCGCACAGACCCCTTCAACTGCCAACACACACCACCGACACATGACGAGCATGAAGCGGTAGAATCGATCGACACACACACACACACACACACACACACACACACATTCCCACTTCTGACTGCTGTCCCAAAACCAATCAGCTGCCCTCTCTCCAGCTCCCTCTCCCTGTTGGACAGTCAAACACTATGTGGCTCGCTCTTTAGAGCTCCACAACCCACTAGAAACCATTTATAACCTCATCCAACCTCCAGCAATTACACCAGCAGCTGCTCCGTGTCGCTCCACGTATGTGTGCGCTAGTGTGCGAGTGTACCTATGTGTGAATGTGTGAGTGTGAAGTGCACCATATGGCTCGTGTGTTTTTGAGTTCGTAATGTGTAAAAGGCCTCAGTATAGTCTAGCTGTATACTGTGAGAGTGTGTGTGTGTGTGGAGTGTGCTGTATGGGTGGCTGTAATGTGTGTGTGTGTGTGTGTGTGTATGGGCCAGGTGGCAGCTTGAAACATCACTTTAATTAAGCCGGGAGAGCCTGTTCTGTGGTAGAACGGCCCTCGCTGATTGACTCGTATGTGTCACCGACAGGCCGCTACACAACACAGAAAAAGTATCGAGCCTGCTGCCACCGGGCTGCAGCCATTAATCACCGCGGCTAGCCTGTTGTGCTAATAATGATACAAAAGTTATGTAACTCCTGTAATGATTCCCTGTTATGTGAAAAACTACTATGCACCCAACGCAGTGGTATTCAGATCCTGTACTTAAGTAAAAGCAACAATACTACGATGAAAAAGCACTCAATTATAAGTAAGTAGTGTTATATTTACTTGGGGAAAGTACACAAGTATTATCAGCAATATGTACACAAGTATTGAAAACAAAAGTTCTCGTTAGGCAAAACTATTTATTTCTGAGTATTATATCCTTATACTGATGCTATATTACTGATGCATTAACAGATGCAGGTTCTTAATGTTGTAGCTGGTCGAGGTGGTTATTGTAACTATTTTATATACTGTTTTATATTCTAGCATTTACTTTTGGTTTCACACGGGACGTGAACAACGGTCTCCTGGGTCTTGAGTTTGTTTGACCCATCCACCGCAGAGTGGACTTTCTCGCTTGTTATTCTTGATATTACACCACCTAACTTTCAATATCGGGCGCTAGTTGTACTACATCACTTGCTCTGATCGAGTGCAAAACGTCGACATTAAACATATCTGTGGTTTGCAGAAACGTACGATGCCGACATTTTTCTCCCGACGACTGGGCTGATAAAATATTATATCTCATAAGATCATGATGTTTTGTATGTAAACATTCATGAATTGGAGTATAAAAAAGTACATTTCCATCTGAAATGACGTAGAGGAGCATAAAATGCAAATACGGTCTTTACCGTAATGACACGTATGATGACTGCACCTCTACAGTCGATGCTGTATTGTTTTATCAACCTCGTAACATATGAATTGGGCTTCAGCATATACATTTAAATGAAATATGGCATAAAAAAAACTCTTTCCCATTGGTAGATGATCTGCTTATTATGTGACAATTATGCAAAACCGCATAATTTATTATTATGCTCAGATTGTTGTCCTTAGATTCTTCTGCACTATGCTGTTTTTCATCAGTTATGGTATATACAATTTATGCTGCATCATGAGCAGCCAACACATGTTCTGCTATGCTGAATGCTATATCATGCCATCAAGAAAGACCTTCATCGCAGCGTGCTAACAGATTGCCGTTTCATAACAGCTTTGTGTGCAGAGAGGAGAGGAAACATGTGATAGATAGCATCTTGGCACGGTGCTGCTGCTGAGCATTACCGCCGCCACCGCTGATGGCTTTTCAATATAGCATTGCCGTAATTTTCCATAAGCCCGTGTGACTAATGGCGTAAACAATGGAGCCGAATGTTCACGTTATGGGCCCATTAAGGAACTATCAGGGCAGGCATGTAAAGACGGATGCCTTTGATCAGTGCTCTATTGTAGAAGCCAGGAGCGGGAAAAGAGGATTTGCGTCTTTAAGTGTGCCTTAAGTGCGTGTGTGTGTGTACGCGAGAAAGAGAGGAAGAATGGAGTGAAAAAGAGAGGTAGCAAAGACAGAAACAAGAGAGACACAATGGAAATTAAAGAGAAGTGAGGGTGATGGAGAAAAACCCAACAAAGTGTTTTGTTTCTATAGACCATTGGCAAAGCAATGAATTGGTTAAATGACTCCCAGTCTATTTGTGAAGCCACCCAAAGTATCTCATTTGCCTTTAGTGCCTTTTTCCCTATATGCAGCATAATGACCCAAGCTGGTGATGTCATGCAGCAGTTACCTCAATCAGCCAATGGGGTTTCACGGCTGTCGCGGGCTGCCTCGGATGCTGAAGGGAGCAGTGAAAGTCAACAAGTTAGACACAAGGGCCCCTTATGTACAGATCACGTAATGATAAATCAATGATGAGGCAACAAAATATAGAGTGAGCCGGCCAGATATTTAACATGGATGGTTAAGGATGTAAATGTAATGGCTGAAGGGGTTGAGAGAAACACAAATGCAACATAGCATTGGTGATGAATCAAGCAGAGATTTGCGGTACAAAAACAATCACATGGAATGAGGGAAAGTTATATATTATTTTAAAGTCGAATACAACAAACTGTGTCACACGACTAATGACAACCTCGAGTGGACTGCTGCAAAAATGCGGGTGATTTTTGGGTCATTGGACCGATGTCAAGTTGTGAGTGCTTTTTTTCCACTTCAGTTGTTGCATTTTGTCTGCCGTGTAACCCTCGACAGAGCTGTCTCTCACAGGATGAGTCATGCCGTGCCAACCTTAAAAAAAACCCTGACTGGAGTGCCGGCAAACTTGTGGGTTTGAAAGTTGCTCACGTAATATATTATATTCTATGTTCTAACACAATTTTTATGTCATTAATTGCACTTTTCATAACTGTACAAGGAGATGAAAAATAGAAGGAATGATAGTAACAAAGTAAGCCCAGCATGCAACCTTGACTGAAACATTTTTTCTTCTTTAACATCAACTATCTTTATTCAAGCTCTACAAAGCCGACACATTTTTATGTATGCACACAGATAATCTGGTCTCATACACCGTTCGTGGCAATACCTACAAAAAGTTATATGCACTGTAATTCGTATATATCCAGCAAAATCAATGCGTATTAAATCCACGTAATCGTGAACCAGGAAGTATAAAGACTGACAAACGCAATTAGGAGGAGGTTGATATGTTTGTCCCCTCACGTCCATACTTAAAGGGGACATATCGTGCTCATTTTCAGGTTCATGTTTGTATTTGGGGTTTTTACTAGAACATGTTTACATGCTTTATCGTTCAAAAAACACATTATTTTTCCCATACTGTCTGCCTGAATATACCTGTATTCATGCTCTGTCTGAAACGCTCCGTTTTAGCACATTTCAACAGAATGGCAACGGAACTGCGTTGCTAGGAAACAGCTTGGGTCCATGTTTACATCCTGTCAGCTGATGTCATTCACATCCACTGCAACAGGAAATAAACTGGGGCACATTTAGTATGTTTACGTTTAAAACTGTGAAATGGTCTAAATATTGTAGATTTGTGACATCACAAATGGCCAAAATCCTAACGGCTTGTTTCAAACGCACAGTTTCTGAATACAGGCTTTGTGTATTTCTCCATGGATTGAGTGTTTGATACTTTCACAGTATTTATATATCACTTAAACCTGCTTTATAATATAAAAGACTTGGAAATCTTACTTTTTACAATATGGGACCTTTAAGTTACACCAATTCCGGTGTTATTTTAACCCAAACTTGGATCTTTTCCTAAACCTAACTAAGTAGTTTTGTTGCCTAAACCTAACTAAGTAGTTTCCTGTGAGGACATAAGTTTATTTTGAAAAGACTATGTGCATGTAACATGTGGAAATTGACACGTGTTGCTGGACGTTCGTAGAGAGAACACACGGAAAATGAGGAATAACGTTTCATAAGATATACGAACCGTTGTATGAGGATACATTGCCACTAGCAGTATGACGAGGCTTGAATGCAATTCTGTTTATTGGGTGCATTACACACTATGTGGGGGTCTTATTTTTAGCCATTTGCATACCGTTACTGTGCACATCGTCAAAATTCAGTGTGTCTCTGCACAAATGCTCTGGTACAATTCACCAAACTTAATGGTTCAAACTCTGAAACTTTCTCTTCATCGTGCTGAAATTATTATTTGGTTTATCGACAAGAATTTTGATTAAAGGTACAGTATGTAGGACTTGGTGGCATCTAGTGGTGTGGTTGCAGATTGCAACCAACTGAGTACCCCTCCGCTCACTCCTCCCTTTCCAAGGCTATGGTAACGTGAGCCGCAGAGTGCAAAACTGTGGCAACGCCGCTGCCTCCCTCAGAGGCCACCCTCACCATAATAACACTACTTTAGGAGCAAGTCAGACAGCGGCTGGCGGTACCACGGTTTTGCACTCTGCGGCTCACGTTACTGCAGTTTCACAAGTGTGTCGGGGAACTGCGGTGGCCTTCAGGTAACGTAAAAACGTGAAAGTCTCTCTCTAGAGCCAGAGTTTGGTTTGTCCGTTCTGGGCTACTGTAGAAACATGGCGGAGCAACATGTTCACATATACACTGTTCCTTTAAATTAGCATTTAAGTTATTTATCAAACATAATTGTTGGACATTTGCTGGTTCCATTTACTCAACTGTGAAGTTTGGTTGCTTGTTTCTGCTTTTTATCATTATAAATTGAATACTTTTCAATTCTGGACTGTTTAGGACAAAAAAAAATAAAAACAATTTGAAGGCATCACCTTAGGCTCTGGGAAGCTAATGTCTAGCATTCTTCACCATTTTTCTGAAATTCTATAGACTCAAAAATAATTGAGAGATTAATAATGAAAATAATCATTAGTTGCCGCCCAACCTCTCAACATCCAATTATCTCTTCATCTACTGGAAAGGTATCTATTACATGAAAATGGATGCTTGTCCATTAAAAGCTGCCCTGTTGTGTTAGATGCACACCCTGCATCTAAAGCTGTGCACCACAGCCTCTGCTGCTGCTGCTGATGTTGTTGTTGGCGGCGAGATGTTTAAAATGAGGCGCCGGACAACAGATAACATCTGAAAGGCACCGAATCCATTATGGCGGTTGATGTTCCGGGAAAGGGTGAGGAGGAGAGAGACGCAACTGGAGGTTTGGAGTTAGAAAAGGGAGGAAAGGAGGGAGGTGAAGAAGAGACAGCATAGCCACGATGCATTTCCTCAATCTATCTGGCTCTCAGCCCTGGTGTTGTATTGATTTTTAGGGAGGTAAATGTCCAAAATAAGAGAAAATGAATCAACTGCTTTTACTTCCCTAAATCCTTAATGGTGACCTGGGCAGCATTTTTACATAAATATTGGGGCAGTCAATCGATTAAAATATTTAATTACCATTAATCACAATTAATCGCAAATGAATCACATGCTTTTAATCTGTTCAAAAAGTACCTGAAAGGGAGATTTGTCAAGTATTTAATACTCTTATCAACATGGGAGTGGGCAAATATGCTGCTTTATGCAAATGTATGTATGTATTTATTATTGGAAATATGCTCAAATCATAACATAACATAACATGGAAAACTGCAGCCCAACAGGCAACAACAGCTTGGGATTATCATAAGGTGGGCATGTTTGTAAAGGGGAGACTCGTGGGTACCCATAGAACCTATTTTCACTTACATATCTTGAGGTCAGAGGTCAACGGATTCCCTTTGAAAATGGCCATGCCAGTTTTTCCACGCCAAAATTTAGCGTAAGATTGGAGCGTTATTTAAACTCCTTCGTGACAAGCTAGTATGACATGGTTGGTACCGATGGATTCATTAGGTTTTTCTAGTTTCATGTGATGCCAGTATCAAGTTGCGTTAATGTGTGTAAAATTAGCGGCGTTAAAACGAATTTGGGTTAACGCCTTATAATCGTGACAGCCCTAATTAATATATACACATTTAGTGTAGGTCTGCTTTAAAAACTACTGAAGCTTCGCCTTTATCAGTTCCAGGAAATATTGTCAGAAAGAAACAACACTTAACACAAACAGGGCTCCTGAGCAGTACTTAGCAGATGATCCAACCAGATGAACTCTCTGACTCGAATTTAAATTACATTACTGAGAACAAATAAAAGGAAATAAAAGATAAAAATGTGATTTCTGGGCAAAGTTCTTTTAAAATATTCAAAACTCAAGTTCATCTCTCACTGCTAGTGGAGCTTGGGATGCCAAAGTACAATGCTGCCAAGGATGGCTGGCCAACTAATAATGTGACATTTACCACAGTGTTGCCAGCTCTCACTAACAAAGCAGCAGTGGTAGAACGGCCCACACTCTGAAGGGCTGAAGGGATGATGCACGTCGTCACGTCTGAACTCGCATGCGCATGTGAGATGTGCCAGCTGCAGTCGCAATAATCGATGATGTGCTGCCGTAACGTTTCTGGATGATGTGGATCATCAACACAGCTGGCAGGTACGACCGCCAATCAAATTAACCGGCCAATTACGCTTCTAGCGCGCCGCGCAAAACGCAACCAATTACCTGCACTCGGCCAGATGTGAAGACGTGAAGTCGTCAGTTTGGTATGTAAAATGGAGAGTTATGGAAATATGAAAAGCCTTTTTTTTAATACCAGCAGTAAAGACGGATGAGCTTTAAACAGCTGCTGTGGTGGA
Source organism: Adelosebastes latens (assembly GCA_916700685.1). NCBI lineage: Eukaryota > Metazoa > Chordata > Actinopteri > Perciformes > Sebastidae > Adelosebastes > Adelosebastes latens. The sequence goes on along the minus strand of CAKAKR010061037.1, from coordinate 1,588 downwards.
GAACCTTGAGGGTGCCGTGTGACGAGTAGCGTTCAGGCCACAGAGACCGCACTGTAACCGTTGGAGACACCGTACATCCTGCTGAGAGACGATTCTTCACAGAAGGTCGGTTCTCATACTAAAACTGCATCTGCTGCCACTGCAGGGTACAATCCTAAGATTAGGAATGTTTATTTGCATTCAGCGCCTGGGTAATTATGTATGTGATATATTAGGCTATATATGTCAAGTGCCTCTATTACAGATGGCATCATGCGTCAAAGTTTATGTGCACGTTTGGCGTGGAGAGAGGCACAGCCAGCTCTGACTGCATTTTTTTTTTTCTCCCCTCAATAAAGTAAAACACAAACTAAACAGCCTGTTTGTTATTCACCTCACACATCAGAGCGAGTCTGCTGCGAGACGGCCAAACTGACAACCTTATCCGCAGCCGACAAATAAAGCAAACTCCCAATGTGTTTCCACCTCCACTGACAAATGCAGCTCTGAGGGGAGTGATGGAGTGAATTATTCTGCAGCGCGGCCTCAACAGTCCATACTGATGAACCATGAAATTGTGATTTGTTAGAGCAACTCTGGATGGAGATTAAAATTAGTGTTACTGACTAACATTTCTACGCACGACTAGTGACTTGCACTTTGATTAACCAGCTAGTTTAGTGAGAGAGGAGCCTGAATGCATGCATAAGCTATTGTTTTTAATCCCAACATCCTGTGTTTTTCTAGCAGAGATTAATAGCATCCATGCAAACAGGCTAAATAAAGGAGTAGGAGCTGTTAAGGAGGAGGTGGTGGTGGTGATTTGGTGAAGAGGGTTTAATTGCAGGCTAGTGTTGGGGTGGAGTCTTACCACATCTCTGGGGCTTTGCATCTGGGGCTCAGCATTCTAGAGGATGGAGGGGGGGGGGGACAGAAGAACCACAGGTAATCAAGCAGACATATTTATTGACAGAGGCAGTGAAAATTTCAGCACACAAGAAGCCGTGGAAGTTATGGATAAACGGAAGCAGTGTGATGAATTAATGAGGATGCAGGATATGAAAATGATCAATCCCAGCAGACAGATGGGCTGTGATTGCTGGGTAGAGTGCACTCAGACTGAAGAGGAGACACCCCAGGTGAATAGGGTAAAAAAAAAAAAAAACTGACATTACTGACATTAAGACAATTTTTGTTGTATTAAGTTTTCTGAAAATGTCTGTTTAAGTATGCAAATGAGGCATTCTCTTACTAAATATGTGCTAATTTGCACATTTCCAGAACAGATATATGAACATTGGATAAAGCCAGGTTCAAAATTATTGTTTCATTTTGTTCACATATTAGAGTCAAAGGTTTTTACGGAGGGATTATTTTTAAATTTCGCCATGTTTTTAGGACTAAAATGTTCTATAAAACAGGCTATGAATGATAGATGAACAAACCCCGCTGTAAACACCTTCACAATATAGATAGGAATGACACTGGAATGTTCGGTGGATGTAAGTGCAACTGAAGTGGAGATTTATGACTCAGAGTCTGAGAAAAACCTCATTTTGAGAAAGATTCCATACATTTTGCAAGACTGAATAGGGTAGAAAGGGCAGCA
>CAKAKR010061036.1:32700-45751 GCA_916700685.1 Adelosebastes latens | reverse complement strand
CTTCACTCGTTCATTTGCTCCGCCTGCAGCCTGACACTTTACCCACAAACCCCTGCACCCATTTCTGGGATCTGGGTCATATTTTTGAGTGACTCATCTTTTCAGCAGAAAATGTTCAGAAGAGGGAGGAGGGGAAAAGGGAGGAGAAAGCAGAGTATGAGGGAGGATGGTTAAAGCAGAAAGAGAGAGAGAGGGGGGTGGATTAGGTAGGAAGGGGACATGAGGCAGCAGAGGGGAGGAGATTAGATGGAGGGGTGGTGTGTGTTTGTTTTGCCATGTTGGGTGTTCCTCTGGGACCTGCATGCCTGACGGGTGGTGGTGGTGGTGGTGGTGGTGGGGGGTTGGATTAGAGACCTGCTCTAGAGGCTCCATCATTACATTACCACCCTGACTGGTGTTCATGTGTGTGAATCTTTAGAGGGGGTTGCCCTTTCTCTGCACTAGAATAAATGTTTCAGCACAAAGGCTCTATTCAGGAGACAGGAAAAAACGTGTGTGTTTCCATATAGACTGTGTGTGTGTGTGTGTGTGTAAGTGGGACAGCACATGGAGCCGCTGTGGTCAGAAACTGGCAGGAGACCAAGTGTGAAACACTATGATTAAATGAGTAATACGCAGGGGAAGAAAAGGCTGTGATTTCCAGAGCTATGCAGGATGAACTATGACTATCATGGCGTTTTGTAGATGTAAAATCATCATGCGAGAACAAATACGTATTTAGCCTGAGATCCTTAACCCTCAACCTACTGACTGGGGAGACCCCAGAGGTCTACTTTTTGTCATATCTCAGAGGCGCTTTAGTCTATCAGTCCAATTTTTCATGACTTTGTCAATCAATTTGTTCCTAATGACTTCATATTGTTGTTTTCTGTTTCTGTTATAGACAAATGTATTGGGGTCCGAGGGGACCCCAGTCAAAGGCACCCAATTGCAGCCTATGCAGTTAAAATATTTAGAAAAGAATAGATAGATTTGCCATGGGTCCTAATTTAAAGTATCACATCAGGGGGTAGTGAAAAACTAACTTTACTAAAATAATATATATATATATTTTCAGATGACATTAACATTGACATTATTACAACTAACAGTGTTTTTTAGAAGAAATCAGTTAACATTTTGCTATGATGGTTGTTTCTTACAGTAGTTTATTCCTGGGGTCTCCAGTCGGTAGTCCTTGTATGTTAAATATGTTTAGTTTTTTTTACCTTTATTTATTCAGGGGAGCTTCACAGAGAGCATTGCTCTCTTTTTCAAGAACGCCCTGATCACATTCACACAGTTACACATTCACACTCAAGCTCGCTTCTGGTCTCTCGAGCTCTCTTCTGGAGCTCGCTTCTGGTCTCAAGCTCGCTTCTCTAACCTTTAGGCCTTGGCAGGATGAGGGTTAACTTCTTCCAACTCACAAACCATTTGCTGTGTCCGGAAAGCCCTGTTTAAACTCCACTTTCTTTGAAATTCAGTTCAAGATTACATTCATGTTGAATTCAAGAAAAAATATCTGTAGTTTTTCAGTTGACAGTTCGCTAAACGCCTCCCCGAACAGTGATCGATGTGCAATCAAAGATTAGCAAACATAGTTAGGCCTGGCAGGTTTGTCAAGTTTTTAATTTCTCTACATTGAAGCGGTATATAAAGATTTTGAATGGAGGATTTCCTTTTTACCCGTTCCAAAACAAAAAATACAAGCGCAAAAGTGTGAGGAATGAGTTAATCATTGTGTTTTTCTGAGCTGAGCTGAGCTGAGCTGCAAACATTAGCATGTCTGGCTAACTAGCTTAGGCCTACTGCCTACAGTGGTAACCAAGCGTTACTTCCAAGGCCAAAAGCATTTCATACCCATACTACATTCATTTCTCTTGTAACGTTATAATTTAAACATACTGTTTAAAATTATGAATACTGACCGTATAATACTAAACAAACTAGCTCTACAAAATACAAGAACAATGCTGTCTTTATTTGAATGTCTTCTACACGGATAATCAACTAGCGAGGATGCTAGCTGTAGCTTTAGCTTCAATCTTTTAGTGTTTTAGTTTAAAGAGTTCTCGCTTTAAAACAGGACAGTTAAATATTAAAACGTCAGCTGGAGACAAGAGTTTTTAACTCATGGAGCTAATGTTAGCTTAATTAGCTATGCCTGATAAAATCTGCTTGTGACAGTTGTCATTTCAGCCAACAAAAAATGACCATTATGTGTGTGTGTGCAACTGCTTTAACTAAATCTGCAAATATATATGAAAAGTGTTATTTAATAAGGGGAACAGACAGTCATCAAGCATGGAGTAAAAGAAACAATGAAAGAGACGCGTAGCGTTCCAAATCCCAGTTTTATTGGTCGTTGGATTTCAGGTGAACCAATGGCACGAGAGAGAGGTTAATCCACAATATCAAAAAAATTATACAAAATAATAATACAAAAAGAAGTTCCAGTTATACAAAGCAAAGATGTGGATTATTTTTTTTTTTTATTTTCCTACTGCCCAAAAACTCAAGAGTAAGGCACAGTCATTACCACATGTTTACCCTTCCACATCCGTTTGTCTAAGTTGTCCGAGGACAACCGCTCCTTTTATTCGCTTGAGATTCTCAACCCTTCATGCAAAAAACGCTTGAAACATCAGAGAGAAAATTAGACGGACTTGGTGAGGAGCTGGCTACAATCATGTATCATTTCATGGGGCTACAATGATTGGTTTTCCATACTGATTTTCACATCAGAGGAACGCTTGATGACGGTGATGGGTGGAAGAGCCCAACAATTTAGGGCCCAGTGCCAACATAATCTTTGCTGTATTGTAAAAAAAAAATCAGTAGACAGAAAGCATTGCTACTTAATGGAGAAAGCTGAAGGGTACAGAATCAAAGAGGGCAGGACCCATGGGTGCATTGTGCTACACGACTGCATAACAGACATTTCGGTTATGACAAATTCAAAGTCTGCTTCTTTTTTTAAACGTATGTAACTTCACTGACGAGTCAGGAACAGAAAAATCCAACAAAAACAAATACAATTTGGTCACATCTCATTGTGATACTTCAGCAGAAGAAGCAGCAGATTTACGTTATTAAGGGCACTCTTTCCGCCCCTTCGGTTATACGGCAAGGCTCTCAAGTGCAGGGGCAGAGACAAAGCAGATAGTGTGTGAGATGCTCGACAAGGACTGTAACATTTCTTAACATGTCATGAGTTATTATAGGCGTTAGTAGCACCAGGTTCCAGTTGTGTCGGTTGTGCATGAGATGATGGTTTCTGTTAATCCAGTATCAAAGGTTTGGTCTAGGTAAAGGCTGAGGTCTAGGGTTGGTTGAGGGATTCAAAAAGCAGCGTTCAAAAAAGGGTCTATAAATCATTTCACTCCAGTTGCTATGGCTACCTACTGTATCCATGATAATGTCTGTGCCTTGGACATAGAAAAAGGAAATCCGACCGTGTATCAGGGAGTGCTTTTTTTTCTTCCAGTAAGACAGGTGGGTGCAGTAAACACACAGTATGTGACCACACCGTTTCTATTTTCTTTATACTGTTCTCGGGACAATAGGTTTAGTGTGTGGAGGGGGGGATAAGTGTTTTAACTTCCTACATCCTGTTTGGTCCAATGAGAACACACAGAGAACAACACAGGAAACGGGTTTACATTTGAATATTTTACAGTTGAGATGAATAAGGGTGGGGGGGGGGGGGGTTAAACCCGTCAGTTACATCATCTTCGATATCTTTATCATCATCAGATCCACTCCAGTTATATCACATCACACAGAGGCAACAGGGCCTGCTCATGAAAACAAACATACTCGACCTGGTCTGATAGAAGCAGAAAATCTGTTTCTGCGTGACGCAACCGCACAAACACAGACCCACCGTCTCCATCTTGTATATCCAGCTAACAGGAAGCAGATTTTATCTGGTGGTGGGATCTGTTTTGGGTAGATTAGATCAGGTTGAAACAGATCTAGCAGACCAGGTCAGATAGCATAAATACTGCCACCATGTGCTGCTCACACAGACAATAGAGACACAGTAGAAAGACGAGGGGGTTAACTCAGAGAGGAGGGGGCTCTTTAAACGTGGCTCTGCTCTGCTCTGGGAGAGGGACGGCCCAATCGTAAGGCGAGGAGGGAGCGAGTGACAGGTCGAGCAGCGAACCAGATCGGAGCAGAAAAAAAGTGCACAGCCCCACGGTAACTATGGCAACAGATAAAGGTCGGCGCTGCAGAGCAGAGCTGGGAAAGAGGATAAAGGGAAGGAAAGGGAGGCAGGAGAGAAAGGAGTGTCCTTCCTTCCTGTTCTCTCTGTGCAGTTCATCAACATATAAAGTCATAAGTACAGGATATAATATGAGGAACGGGAGGGACGGGGAGTGGGGGGGGGCGGTGTGTGAATAGGTAGATGTATGCCGTGCTGCGTCGTCATTCATCGGCATCGCTGCATCCCCCGCTTCCCTCAGTACTCCCAGAGCGTGGCGGTCTCCAGGTCGTCGGCGTTGGCCTTCAGCACGCCGGCGTGGTCGCCGCGGAGGTACTTGCTGTCGGCGGCGTGGCGGATGGCCAGCTTGTTGTAGTCGCAAAACTCGAAGAGGAAGTCGACGGGCGTGTCGCTGCTGCTCACCACCGCCTGCTCGTTACCCGCCATCCAGTATTTACCCGTGGAGTCTGCGGGAGGAGAGCAGATGGATTTAAGACGGAGAAAAGAGTGAAATGAAGTGTGTAGATGAGGGGGTATCATGTGGCAGAAAGGTGGGGGAAGGGTGTGAAAAAACGGAGGAGGTGACAAAAGGTTCGGCTTTAAATTGCTTTTGTTTGAATTACATAACGAGAAGGCGGGGAAATTATCCGAATCAAATCCCTCTTTTTGGCTCAAACGTTAAATCCATAATGAGAATCCCTTAAATGATTTAATCCCCTGTATGCCTGCAGGAGGTCCCTCCACACGCTCTGACTAGCAATACCTTCCTGCCGGCTGTGCAGTCCTGTCGCACATGTGCAAGTTTACTTCCCACAGTAGCCAACATGTCCTTCAGCAAGACACCAACAGCTGAACTGACCTTGCAGGCTGTAGGCTCCGTCTCTGAACTCCAGGGTGAAGTAGTCATAGGAGGAGCGGTTGGAGTCCAGCGTCCCCGTCACCTTCCTGCAGCCGATGAAGCCGTGATCCCCGCGCAGCACGATGATCGGGCGGTTAATCAGCTTCATGAGAAACTCCTCGGACTCACCTGGAGACAGACAAAAGGGCACGACATATTTACCTAGAGAGGTCAGCGTGTAAAAACTACTGTACAGACACAACAACCTCAACAGTTTATTTCACTGTATGCGTAAAGCGAGACACTCCAGGCAAAAACATTGTTTTTCATTCAGTGGTCAATTTTGAGATTTTGGGCTATTTTTCTTCCATATCATGTCTTCTTTCAGACTAGTGGAAAGAAAACATCCAAAATACACATTTAGGTTTTCATTTTACTACTTTGTCTATTTAAGTCTGTAGATTTCTCCTAAATTAACCAAAAGTTGACATTTGATAATGCCTCATTTGCATATTTAAACATACAATTTCAGAAAACTTGTAATACAAAAAATAACTGTCTTAATGCAAGTAATCAACTGGGGAAGTTTCATGGTGATATCTATTAGTTAAACATTTTACCCTATTCACCTGGGGTGTCTCCCCTTAAAATATTGATTAAAATAGCATACAATAAATTAAACAACACTTTGGCTCTAATTAACCTTCGAAACACTAACACTGCTCTGCAAGGGCGCCTTATGCATTTCACTGTTTGAGCTTAGTTTTCATATGTCTCATTAAAAATGGATGCAAAGCAACTTGGCTTCAAATTTGCCCTAAAAAGCAGTGTGGTAGCCAACAGCTCCCTCATCAGAAACTGGAGCACAAAGTGAAATTTTCATCTTTGATCCACTAATGCCAGCACCCAGCGCTCGCTTCATAATTGGAGTATCTTCTGATCTGCTTGCTGACATGACGCCTTGTGTCTGGCAGCAGTGAAAGCTTTAATGGCCAAACTCTGTGCAAAGTCTTTACATCAGCTGTTTGTAACATCTGTGTGAGCTGGTGTTATTAAAGAAAAAGTTTGACATTTTGTGAAATACATATATTTGCTTTCTTGCTGGGAGTTTGATGAGAAGATAAATACCACTTTCATATATGTACATTAAATCTAAGGCCTCAGCCAGCAATTGGTTAGCTTAGCTTAGTACAACAGTGGAAACAAGGGGAAACAGCCAGCCTGGCTCTGTCCAAAGGGAACAAAATCCACCTGCCAGCACCCCTAAAGCTCACTAATTAACACGTTATGTCTCGTTTGTTTAATATGTACAAAAACCGAAGTGTAAAAACAACAATTTGCCGTTTTACGTGGGATTATGTGGCCCCTGATCAGGTCCTCGATTTAAGCCGGTCGAGATGGTCCTAGTTTTAACTACTTTATATACAGTTAAATAGTATAATCCAGTGGTTCCCAAACAGCACAGTCAAAATATAAATGTGAGGGGTCCTGAGATGATTAATAGGAGAAGAAAGAAGAAAAAACAAAGTTCTGCTATACAAATCTGTATACATTGTTCTGTCTTTTTCTCTAGTCTTTGTTTTTTTGTGAAATACTGGAGAAATTTAACAGTTACTTAAATGAAACCACCGGAAAGGTTTAGAGGGGAAATGTTTTATTTGAACAACGTATGTTATAAGCTTATTGTTTTTTTTAATGTAAAATCTTAATTTGAAAACTAGCTAGTAACTACAGCTGTCAGAAAAATGCAGTGGAGTAAAAAGTGCAATATTTGCCTCTGAAATGAAGTGTAAAGTAGGATAAAATGGAAATAAACAAGTAAAGCACAAGTACCTCAAAACTGTACTTAAAAGTGCTAAATGCGAGATTGGGAGCATTTCTATTGCTTCCACACGGCTCTCAACATGGTGACAGCTGAGCTGGCAGCTCATAGCTAACGGCGCCAACAGCGAAAAACTACGGCAACACTGCTGACAGAGCCAACAGTGTTAACCCGAGGGGGAACCAGAGGGTGGGCGCTACGCATCTGCAACGGTGCCGTCGGTCAAGACGGCGTTATCAGCCGTAACCACAGTATGAGAGCAGTGCAGAGTGGTGGCTGTGAGCTAACCAGTGTGACATGTGCGCTAAAGGCACGCATGGCCAGCCCGGATATGTCAACAAAGCACGGAGAAACTAAGATTACATCACACACACAGAGGGAGAGTGACTTCATTCTCTGCTCAGGTAGACATTACTCCTCTATATCTTTACATAGCTGCTATATTAATGCTCTGGATATCATATAGAACACCTTTAAGTACTTTGTTACTTTCCATCTCTGTTTATGCGTCATAGTGCCAGCTCCTCAGTGACCCTGCATACTCAGGAGTTTACTCAAGATGTTTCCAATCAACATGATTAACGTAAAAAGAAACACAGCATGAGCATGGCACGAGAACAGAGAAAAAGATTGCAACATCCCCAAAGAGTAAACAGTTACGTTCTGCTGTTATGAAACAAGCCTCTGAAGCCCAGAAACAACTGGAACATTCAGCCATGATTTGGTTCCTGCACTGTACTGAACCCCCCCCATCACTGCTGAAAACTAATTCAGTCTGTCAGTCAGTCAGTCATTGTCTGAGCGGCTGAATCAACAAATCTCACCAACCGGCAGAGTCGATGGTGGCTGCTAGCTGGCCGTTTTTCTTGGCGGCGACGTATTTCCCATTGGCAGCCCGGAGAGTCAGCCTCTTCCCACGCCACTCAATGTCAAAGTAGCAATTAGCTGACCTGCAGAGAGAGGGAGGGAAAGTAAAGGCATGAGAGATAAGGAGGATAATTAAATTTACATGGCAGTTAGATATCCAGTAGCACACTCGGGTGTAAACACACAGTCACATTTAGCTCCTCTGTTGCTCAGAAAACTACAGCCAGCTGTTTAATCCAGAATTTAAGTAACTGCTGGGTAATTGGATAGGTAAGTAGGCTCCAGTCTCAGTTGAATCATGTAGCTTGTTAATCCTTTTACTTGGAACAGAGTAGGGTTTTTATGGGCTGTCCTTTATTAGAGAAGCTCTAAAAACACTCTCTAAAATGTTCCCCCAAACCGTGGAAAGAAGGACGTGATGGAAGAAAAGATTTTTGTGGTCTAATCTGTGAGGAGAGTCAAATGTCAAGAATGTGATGGGGGAATTTGGTGGACTTCCTGCAGAGCGCTCTGCAGAGTGTCGATGACGCCGTCTGCTCCGTCTTATCTTAAAAAATTGAGTTAACTCGGGACACATGCTTCTGACCCATCTCATACTGGATCACTCCTGTACATATACATCTACTTCATGACTGTACAACTGTAGCTTCTATCTATAAAAACATGTAAACTTTCAATATAAAGGTCTTTTTTTTTTAACACACAATAAAAAAAAAGGAGCCAAGTGCTCTACTTAGTACTTAAGGATGACAAGAAAAGTCTAAGCTTCTACTCCTGATTCTGTTTGGGGCTTCACAGGAAAACTGTCCAGGAGCAAAGGGTGAAAGGTCAAAGGTCAGGGGTTAACAGCAAGCACTCTCGCTGGGAAGCACATCACTCTCTACAGGTTGGAGTCGCACACAGATGCACTTAATCTCCCACAACATGCCACAGCCATGAGATGAGGTCACTCACTCTTCACCTCCCACACGTCATCCACCCCCCCACCGCACACACGCACCATCAAATACACACAAAACTCCTATGCCATGTCACAGCTCACATTACTGGAGCTTGGACGCACCAGTATCAGGTTCTCACACACAATCACTGCTCTGAGAGGTGGACAGATTGGAGCAGGTGGTGAATTTTAAAGTTTAAAGAAGAGGCGTGATGGTGATGTGTGTGTGTGTGTGTGTGTGTGATGCGTACTTGGTGGAGGCGGTGCACTGCAGGCCGCCGTTAGCAGTCAGGGTCCAGTATTTCCCAGCGGCGGTCCGGAAGGCGCACTTCCGGTTTTCGCGACAGATCTCCACCTGGAACACTTCCTGGTCGCCCTCCTCGTCCTGATTGGCTGACAGGTCCATACCTGGTCGGAGGTCAGACAGTTGGGAGGAGGAGTTTAGCTAAAATACAGGCCAGTGGGTCAGTCAGTCATTAGCTCAACGCACATGTGAGGGCTGCAAATCGCCGCAGAGGACGACCATTAACAAGCAACAGTCCAGATGCAGACACACACACACACACACACACACACACACACACACACACCCACACACACATCCTCTGGTCAGGATCAGACGCACTAAATGAGCAACATCAGACGGGCTTGGATTAGTGAAGGATTTCCCACAGCTGCACACCCACACACACATATGTCACAGTCCAGACAGACCCCACTATAGTTCAAAGGATTAGTCGTCATGGTGGACGGTCACAGACACAGGAAAAAAAAAGCACAAGGCCACGAGAATCTTCACTTCACTGACATCTACCTTGAATGTAGACCACAACAGCTAGAGCTGAAACAGTTAAAGAGGACCTATTAAGCTTTTGTGCTTCTTCCCTTTCCTTTAGTGCGTTAAATTATAGTATTATAGTAGTATAGTAGTACAAGTATAGTTTTTTGTGCATGTAAAATGTCTGCAAAGTTTCAAAGCTCCAAGTCCACGCCAAAGGAAACACTGCTCCTAAACTGCCTGAAACGCCTCGCTTGAAGTCCCGCCTTTTCTTCCGTAACGTAGTGATGTCACCAAGAAACACATTTGCATAATACCTGCCTAGCTGCTAGTTTAGCACACCCTCAAACTAAGCTAGTTAGAGCGGAGCTGGAGCGGAGTCCAAAGAGTTTGGTTCGGTTGACCAATCACAACAGAGTGGGCCAGCTGACCAATCAGAGCAGACTGGGCTTTTTTTTTAAAGCATGTAAACATGTTCTAGTAGAAACCCAAAATACAAGTATGCACCTGAAAATAAGCATAATAGGTCCTCTTTAATCCATCAACAGAAAATTAGTCAAAAAATATTTTGATAATTGATTAATTGTTTAGGTTATTTATTAAGCAACAAGACTGAAGAATCTACAGCCATGCTAGTGGCTCTTTCAGGCTGTACTTGGGCAACAGCGGTGCTTTAAAGTAAATAACATCATGACGCTTATAATGACAATGCTAACATGTAGGGCCGCCTCCTCTTAGTCGATTAGTTTTTTTTCATGCTTTTTTCAAGCTGAATGACTAATTTCTAAGAAACTTATGAGCAAATCTCTGATAAACACAAGCTTTAAAGTTGTGCTTTTGTACGATTCTTTGTTGATAAACTACAGATCTGACGATTAAATCAACTAATCCATTCGTCAACAAAATCGTTTGAGTGTTAATTGACTAAGAATTTCTTTGGTCGAGGACAGCCCTACTAACATGCTGATGTCATTAGGATTCATCTACTTGGCGCCATGAATATCTGTACAAAAATGTCATGGCAACACAACCAATAGTTGTTGAGATATTTCAGTCTGCATCTTAAAAAAATGACAAAACATTCTCTGATTCCAGCTCCTCAAATATGAAGATTTGCTGCTTTTCTGTCTTTCACATCACTGTAAATTTAATACTTTGGGGTTTCGGACTGATGGTCAAACAACAACAAGTAATTTCAAGACGCAGCTTGAGCTCTAGGAAGTTGTGACAGTTTATAGACAAAATATTTTTTGATGAAAAGAAAAAAAAAATAACCAACATATTAATCAATACTGAAAATTATCGCTATAAATGTTCTCTCGAGCTATAGTTATTAAATCTGTAATCAAAAAGGCCAGTGTACATGCGTGTGTCCATACACCCGACTGTATGTGTACAGAACACCAGATCTCATTAAAATCACATCAACCGCACTGAAACACTTCAGAGGTAAACAAACATGAGTCAACTATAGGATGAAGACATACACAAAAACCCTCCAATGTACCACTCACTTCATGCAGCACAATGCGTGCTATTGTACATGATGAGGTCATGGCGTGGATGGACCTACAGCCAGAGGGCTGTGGGACAGAGATGGACTGTCTGTTGGACTGCTGTGTAAATGTGTGCAGAGCGAGTCGGACAGAGAAAGAAAGACGTGTTTGAGAAAACAAACCAGCGCACTCATGTGTTCCCCATCCGTCTCCCTTTTCATGTGTGACGCCCTCCCCCACTTCATCTCATTTTCCCATGTTTTCTTGTTCTCCTACAGCCTCACAACCGGCTGCAGTGGTCACGTTGAATGCATTAAAGGGAAAATCTGCCCTGAAATCCTGTTGGTGATACACAACATCGTCATGTGTGTCAAAGCTAGAAGTATGTTCTCTGGTCGTCATATTCTTCAGCTGAGGGACTGTTTTTCTGCTGAAGACATGGTTGACAGGGGATACATGGGTAGCAAAGGAGTGTTTTTTCTTCTTCATCGGATTTATCAGATTTATTATACAAAAAAGATTAAATTGTTATAAATGACTTGTGCAATGGGTCATAAATGCTCTGTCATATGCAGAGGACAACAATCCTGTCTCTGTTTGATGTTTAGTCATAATGAAATGTTGGCTCGTCGTGTGAATATGTCAGTAGTCATGTTTCCATTCAATTGTCAAGCGAATGCTGAGTGAACTTTTGAAATGTTGCAAAAAAGAAATGCAAATTAGGCGGGTTTACAGAGCGAATAAACTCGGTTACAGCGTAGTTTGGTCAGAAGTTGGCACTATAGGCTACGCATGGCTGTAATCCGCCAGTAAACAGAGTAGAAGAAGAAGTAGAGGTTGCGAACCGGCTTGGCCATCTAACCATCTACGAGAGAAAAAAGGAGAGAGGTCTTCAGGAATTTGTTTCAATTGGGCAAGTTTGAATTGTTCTCTCATGTCAAAAAATACAACTGATCAGTCATGTGAGTTAAATGTTCGCTAAGTCAGAATTTATTCGGCAAAGGCGTTTCCATATCGCATTTAGCACATCAACTCTTTTTCGATAAAGGCAAAAACCACGTCAAGCGAGTGTAAAAAACGTTTTTTACAATTGAGGAAGTTTTATCGAATTTTGCCGTTTCTATACAGCTTTTCTAATGCGATACTTAGAAATGTGAATGAAAACACAGCTAGTAAAAAACCCAGAATACAGTGGATGTTTATAAATGTAAGTTAATTAAACATTATTACACGGCTTTGTTGAATACTCGATTCTGATTGGTCAATCACGGCGTTCTACGGTCTGTTATTTCTTTATAGCAGGCCGTTGCTATGTATAACAGACCGTTGCTATGGACGCAGTTCTGATTTTCGGACTCTGGTGGGCTGTTTTTGTGTCAAAATATTGATTTCTTAAGTAAGTAGCCGTGTAATAAGCGGGATAATGTACAGCTAATATACGTCAGGGGAGCCGCATCACCCTGTCGGGGTTTACTTCACAACAATGACTGTCTCGCTGTACATTATCATTAACTTATCTCTGCCGACAGTAGAGATATGGTTGACCTGTTGGGGTGTTGCAGTATTGTTCTAAGTCAAGTGGAGGGTCCAAAGAAAATATGAACGACTCTCTGGGGAGGGCCATGCTTTTTTTAAAAAGGGAAACAAAGTTCTGCCAAGCTCCCCAGTTCAACAATTCTCCATACAGTCCACAGTTTAACAGTATACTTTGTCAGTATTTCTGTTCCCTTTAACACAACACATGGTGTCTCAACACAAGCTGTACACTGTTTGTCTCCAACTGAAGCCAAAGATGTACTTTACATTTAAAGTAACCGAGATCCGAGTCACAGAAAAGTATTACGTAAGGTGCTCGTCACTAAAGAATTACTGCTGATATTTTGTGTCTGAAAAGCAGACGATAAAAAGAAAGAAATACGTAGCACTCCTAAAGTCAACTGGGGAACTCTGGACTCTGCGGACAGATTGAGTTTCTGCAGAAATATGTGGGGATGTACACGTACGAACGCAGCGCACACACACACACACACACACACACACACACACACACACACACACACACACACACACACACACTGGTGATTGAGAAGGAAAATATAAGTGACCATAATGGGAACC
>CAKAKR010061036.1:3910-28154 GCA_916700685.1 Adelosebastes latens | reverse complement strand
TGGAACTATTTCTTGGCCGGGTGCAGTGACTTCCTGGACGACAGTACCTCAGGACGTCACTGTTCCAGGGCAAGAAATAGTCCCACACGTTGTTTTTTGTTCAGAGGACAGGACCAGGCAAAGTGTTTGGTCGTGTTTCCACTCTTTATGCCAAGCTAAATTAAGCTAAACAGCTGCAGATTTATACTAAACGTACAGATATGAGAGTGCTATCAATCTTCTCATTCAACTCAGGGCAGGAAAGCGATTAAGCCCGTTTCCCTAAATGTCAAACTATTTATTAGTTTCGGAATTGCTTGGCATTTGAAATCTTTACATCTGGCTTTAGTCATGTTTTAACAGGACTTGTGGGAACGTCATGCATTCATACCAATCCTTGTAAATCCAATTTCCAGTCAATAGACAGGAGGAGGTTTGTCACAGGATGAGACAACATTCATGGTCCACTGCCTTATTGCCATATCATCAGAAACAGCCCAGTCCCAACAGGGATCACATTCCAGATATACATTTAGGTGCTGAAACCAATGAATCCCCACAGGATTTTCATCTCCACGTCAGTCACCTCCTCACCTTTCTCTGCATCCAGAGGCAGAGAGGACCACCAGATACAAAGAGCACTCTCACACCAGTAGCCAGCAGGATACGATGGCCTCTCGTCCATTTAGCTGACTAACCAGCGCTCAGTCGTCACTCACACTTGCACCGCGGTTTAGGGGCACAACAGGCCACTTAAAAGGCCATTGAGCTCCAGGCTAACTGACTGATGATTGCGTCTAAGTCCATATGAGGGTCGTTAAACAGTCTCTCTGGGAATTTGTGACCATCTATATTACAGGGACGAGAAGAATGGACGGTATGGTCAGGAAAAAAGCAACAGAACAGGGTCACATTAATGGCAATTATGAGGAAGAGCAGAAGCAGGAGGACTGCTGTAATGTGCATCTAATATTTCTCAGACTGAAAATTAGACTCGGTTCTGGTGGTTCCCTACATGACAAGACTTCAATAAGCCTGAATACGTTAATGGATTTATTTAATGGTTGAAATTAAAAAAAGAATCCCAATTCATAGCATCACATGACTGGCACATGTGAAGTAATGTGACAACGTATCCTCACACAACGGTTCATATGATATGTTACGAAAAGTTATTCCTCACATTTTGTGCCGTATTCCTACGAATGTTCAGCAACACGTAATGCAAGTGTCAATTTCCACTCCGGGTCTTTTCAAAATAAACTTGACAACGTGACAAATAAATCAATGTTGACTTCTGGTTTCACATACAAACTTCTGGTTTCACATACGAACACTGGTCTCCTGGGCAAAAGTCAGGTGTTTTTTGACAAACCCATCCACCCTGACCTCCTCTCTACACGGCGTTTGTCGTTCTTTATACTTCCTGGTTCATGATTACGTGGATTACATACAGTAATACACTGTGTCAATTGATTCTGCAAATTACAGTGTATTACTTTTCTTAGGTATAGCTATGAACAGTGTATGAGAACAGCCTGAATGTGAACATGTTGGTTAATTAAGAGCCTCCTTCCCAGTTATTAGTGAATCAGAAAGTAAAGAAGCAATGATGATAGATGTGGGTGGAAGAACAAAGAAATAAATGACACTGAAGGAGTTAAAGGGTTGCTGGCAGCATCGCAGTTAATGTCCAAAAATGAATTCCACATGAGTTCTTTGTAGCATTTTGGATGCACAACAACAAACACACAAATCATGATGGACTTCAAGGTCAGAATATCAGAGTGACCGATATTTGAAATATTTAATCCAATTTACATGAGGTTAAGTTAATATTGTCAATTAGAGCTGCTTACAGGACATTACTGCCATTTTTGTACAACGTGGGTCATATTTTTGTAGGTTTGGGATTCCTCCCTATCTGTTAGGATTATTATTTTTTTTATTTACCAGCTCCATTGTACATGAGTAGAACAAACACCACGAGCGAGCAGAGAGGTTTTAAACTTCCAAATAAGTCATTTAGCCCCAATGACCTCCAATGTAAAGATCAAATAAGTAAAACATTTTTACTTTAAAGAAAAGTTGCATGTTAACAGGAATAAATACATTTAAACTCCTCCCAAGTGTTTCTCAACATTCATGACCCTGTCTCCGTGAAAGGATGTCTCAACTGGATTTGAACTTGGTCACAAAATCAACAGTTCTGATTGGACAAAGCAGCTTTTCGGACTGACCCACTTGAGCTCGCTCACGTCAAAAAAACCTTCATCTGCTAATAAAAGCCAGCCAACTTGAGCTGCCATCTTGGCTGCAGGGCAAATAGCCGCTGCAGAGAGGAGCTGTGAGCAGCTGTCGGATTGAAAAACATCTGGAGCCAGTTTAATTCCACTTGACATTTAATCCACACATCACAATGATCCAGTTGTCGGAGGGTTGAACGTGGTCTTCCTCTAAAGATTCAGACCTCCAGCTCATTTGGGACAGATTTGAGCTGCAGGTTGACAGACAGAGCAGGGAGGACATGGGGGCACAAGTGTCCTTGAGCAAGGCATCATATCAGTCATTGAACTCTGATTAGGGATACACCGATACAACTTTTTCTTACTCAATATCAATTCTGATGTCTCAAATCAACATATCTGCCTAACTCATTGGGGTAATTTTCATGTAAAGTACAATGACCGCAGGGAATGCTGTGGCACTGAAAACTAAGTCAGTGAGTCAACTAATGGTGGAAACACTGACTAATAGGAAATCTTATTCAAAAGGTTCCCTGTGAGGTCATAGTGCAACCACTAGTTGCACTATGGAGCCATGTTTTTAGAGCTGGAATGATTAGTCGATTAATCGATTTAGTCCATCGACAGAAAATCAATCATCAAAAAAGCGGATAATTTATTCATCTTTTATTTCATTTTCTTAACCAAAAAAGCCAACAGCTCATTGGTTTCAGCTTCTGAAATGAGAATATTTGTTAATTCTATTAGTCTTCTGTGACAGTCAACAAAATATCTTTGCATTTTGGTAGGGCTGTCCTCGACCAAAGAAATTCTTAGTCGACTAACGCTTGTACGATTTTGTCGACTAATCGATTGGTTGATTTAATCGACAGATCCGTAAAACTGAGTTTCTCTACAAAGAATCACACAAAATAACCAGTTTAAATCTTGTGTTTACCAGAGATGTGCTCACAAGTTTCTTAAAAATAAGACAATCAGCATGAAAGAAGCATACACTATATTTACCACCTCACGGTTTTATGCCTCAACCAGTCAAGTTGCAGTTTACATGCATGTCTGTTGAAAATGTCATCATTTTATCCTGTTAGACATGTGTGTGAAATTGTCATAATCAGCATATTAATTATTGAGTTATGGCCAAAAACGTGTTTTCTTTTCTCGTGCTTGTGCCAAATTTTAAGAAATTCCCTCCAGGCGCTCTGAGATATTGCGTTCACAAGAATGGGGACGGACAACCTGAAAACATAATGTCTCCGGCCTCGGCATTCACTGACCCGAAGGCATAAAAACGAATAATCGACTAAAGAAATCTTAGTCGACTAAGACCAAAACGACCGATTGGTCCACTAGTCAACTATCAACTAAGTGGAGGCAGCCCTACATTTTGGGCTGTTTGGACAAAACAAGCTATTTAAACATGTCAACTTGGACTCTGGGAAATGTGTTAGGCATTTTTTTTTTTTTTACTATTTTTGGACATTTTATAGACCAAACTATTAATCGATTGATAATAAAAATAACAAGATTTCCTAATAAAATCGTTAGTTGCAGCGCAAATGTTTTTACAAGTGGGTTCTTGTTCTGTTTGTATCGTGCAACACATTCCTGCCACTGGTTTCACACTAATCCACCGAGTGAAAATTAGTGTCGGTAAAGAGGGAAAGAAATGTGCGCCAACAAAGCAGGCAATCATGGATGTAAACAACGCACGATTTTAAAAACCATTTACAAATCAAAATGTGAGAAGG
Organism: Adelosebastes latens; assembly: GCA_916700685.1. Taxonomy (NCBI): domain Eukaryota; kingdom Metazoa; phylum Chordata; class Actinopteri; order Perciformes; family Sebastidae; genus Adelosebastes; species Adelosebastes latens. Next base: position 24,181 of record CAKAKR010061036.1, on the reverse strand, counting down.
GAATGCACTCTACACGTGTGCTAGACCCTCGAGGATACACATGCCTTATTTTGGTGAGAAGCACTGAATGTAAACGCAACTTTTGTTTGTTTACAAGAAACGCCACCTTAAATGTGGATCGGTCATCATCATGGCCGACACTCGACCTGCTAAATAAGGTCAGCATCAGCGCAGATACCTGTCCGACAGGTACATTTCTACCTCTGTGGAGGAAACATGCCATATGAGTATTTCCATATGACCACTAATAAAAGCTGCAACTGATGATTTTATTGTATTGACTAATGGCCAATAAAGTGAGCAAAGCCAAACCAGAGTACAGCCCAATGATTTGGCTTTAATTGACTAGTGTATACAGAAATAACTCCTAAATAAATGTATTCATCCGGATTGTTTTAGTATTATATAGTGTGAGTATTACACACTGGTGTGAGCAGGATGTTGCCGAGCTGCACCATCCGTAATAAAAAGACATAATCTGATTTGGCAAAATGTCTCGCAGACAGACAGCAATCCCATTTTTCACTCGGGGATTATTAAAGTGCAATTCATGCTCTCATTACAGAGGACGTCATCTAATTCCAACAGATCCGTTTAAAACCGCCAGCGTTTATAATGTTTTCATGGCCCCCTTTTTATTCAACATCCAACCATCCAAACTGGCCTCCATTTTGTGACTAAAGGCTGAGCTCTTATGGTGAAAAAGCGAGTGACAGCTGATGGAGAGAAAAGTGGATAAATATCCCGTCAACACGTAAACAAAACCGGGGAGGCAGAACAAACAGGCTCGGGCTGTGACAGAGAGAGACAGGAAATAAAAAGGATAGACAGATCATTCTTTTTGAAAAGAGGAAGCAAAAACCACCAAACCGCACGGTGTTCTCACCAGCGTGCTGCTCTAACCAGACACTAAATATAGATTCAGAGAGCATCAATTAGTATATTCCTATCATTCATTACAGCAGACAGTCAGCGCCACAGTCGCTCTGCTTCCTCAGACGTTGATGATTTTTTTGTGCTGACTCAAAAGCACGATTCACACGCTCACTGGGACCTTAAATTTAAGGGCTTCAGATTAATGTTTAACATGTGAAATTCAAGGATTCATTCACTGACAAATCTATTTAGACACTTGTAGCGTGAGGGATGCCACTGATAATGACCTCAGACGTACAGCAGCAGCAGCAGCAGCAGCCAGGCCTGAAGGCTGGAGGAGCAGGGAGGAGTGGGGGAGGGGGTGAGGAGGATGGATGTAAAGGGAGGATGGAAGAGAAGTGGAAATGATGAAAGAGATGTAAAAGCAAAAAAATAGGAAAAAGGGAGGCACAGTGAGTGAAGAGGCGAAAGGAGGTGATGGTGAGGAAGAGGTGGAAAAAGTTAAGAGGGGTGAGGGAAGGAAAGGAAGGAAGGAAGGAATTAGGTGGAGGAACCAGCTTGTATCGGCCCACTGTTACAGCTGAAAACCAGACACACATGGACTAAATTAGCTCACACAAACACTGATCTAATGTGAAAAAAACACTATATTAACCAGTTAATATCTGAACCAAATAAAGAATCTGTCTGCAGGACGAAGATATACTCAAGAGGATTGTGGGTTGCCGTGCTTCTATGGGAGGATAAACATCAAAATAAACTCTTTTTAAAAAGGTGCTAAGTATCTGTTCCTATAAAACAAGGATTTTCCGTAATTTAAGTAACAAAGTGCTGTTATTTTTAGACATTGTACGTGCATTTTTCCCTCTCCTCTAACTGTGGGTCTGTTTCTGCTTTGTGCCAGTTCAGCCTCGTGCCAGTTTAAGGCTGTTTTACATTTGAATGATGGCACACGAGCGCATGATGCTGTATGTGTGTGTTCACTGTGCACTTCTTTGTTAACACTTCACTGAAAACACTTACAGCTAACAACACTGTTGTGTGCCTTTATCAGCTCAAATTAGGCCAGGTTTTCCTCTACACTTCAATATTAAGGCTGTGTATTGGCAAGAATCTGGCGATACGATACGTATCACGATTCAATATATTGTGATACTGTCAGCAAGGCGATATATTGCGATTTTTTTCAAATCTAATTTTAGGAAAACTGTCACTGTTCACTATGTGAAATGGCTACTATGGGGACAAACATCATTACACATGAACACAGTTGGGCTCATTGGATCCACAAGAGTCTCAGCTTTACAGTCATACCCAATTTATGCAACTCCATGACTGTTTAGGGACCCCAGTATGCAGAATTATTCAAATACACCATTTTAGAATAGGTGAAAATAACACATTTGTACTGCATTCAAAACATTGTATGTTTTTTTGCCCAAAACTGCGTGTGATTATCAGAAATTGATAAAAATCGATACAGCGTTTTGGAGAAACCATATCGCTAAAACGTAATATTGCGATACTCAAGATAGTTTCACTTACACCCCTATTCAATACATGACAGGCCTTTAGTGTTTGGAGGATATATAGATGTATAGATATACATATAAGGATGTGGACTCTGGTCAAACCAGCCATGTGCAAATACAGTCACAGGCCTGTGTTGTGTGTATGAATATGGGGGTCATTAACACATCCTATATCCTACCTTTTAGGATGGGAACATGTGTGTGTGTGTTGTGTGTGTGTGTGTGTGAATATGGGGGTCATTAACATGTCTTATATCCTACCCTTTAGGATGGGAACATGTGTGTGTGTGTGTTTGTGTGTTGTGTGTGAATATGTGGGTCATTAACATGTCCTATATCCTACCCTTTAGGATGGGAACATACGTGTGTGTATGTATGTATGTGTGTGTGTGTGTGTGTGTGTGTGTGTGTGTGTGTGTGTGTGTGAATATGGGGGTCATTAATATGTCCTTTATCCTACCCTTTAGGATGGGAACATGTGTATGTGTATGTATGTGTGTATGTATGTATGTATGTGTGTATGTGTGTATGTGTATGTATGTGTGTATGTATGTATGTATGTGTGTATGTGTGTATGTGTGTATGGGTGTATGTATGTATGTATGTGTGTATGTGTGAGAGACACACACATTCCATCACTTTAACCCTTCCTCTGCCAGAGGATGAGATACCAACACACACTCTCACAAGCTGTCACCCATCATAGGACCACACACACACCGGACCACCACACACACCGGTCCACCACCACACCCACCTTGGCGGGTGGAGACGTTCCTCTCGTTGGCCGCGGTGAGGACGACCTGCGGGTGACTCTGCTCCAACACGAACATCTCATCCTTCCCCACCCTCACGCTCTTGCCGGACTTCATGGTCCCGGATGGCCCTGAAGGCGCCAGGTACCGGCCGCTACAGTCCCTGAAGGCCACCTTACCGGAGCGGAACTCCAGCGTGTAGCCGGTGCTCTTGTCCGCGGTGGCCAGCAGCGCGCCGTCGTTGCGCAGGAAGCGGTTGTCGGAGGTCTGCAGGTGGTAGCGCTGCTCGCGGAACACCAGCGTGATCATGGAGTCCACCCCCCACGGCACGTCGCGGTCGATGGCGATCTCGTCCACCTTGCCGCTCAGGTGCGCGTACCGCTTGCGCGTCACGCTGAAGATGTTCACCTGCGGGTGCATGGCGATGTGGACGCTCCATTTCTCCGCGACGGACGCGGTCTGCGCGAAGCAGATGATGCGGTCCTCGGTGCCGCCTAGGTAACGGCCGTGCGGCTCGGACTGCAGCGACCAACGGCCGTCGTCGTGGGCGGTGATGACGAACCGGCACTCCGGACCCGGCGTCTCGCTGTCTCCGGTGACGTTCCCGTCTTTATCCGCGGCGATGTACCGGCCCAGGTGAGACTTGAGGTGAAACACGTTCCCGCTGGACTCGTCTCCGCTCTGCTCCAGAGTCCAGATCTGCTTCTTCTTCATGCTCGACGCGGACGCGTTGATCTTGAAGCCGAACGTCTCGGCCGTTAGGTATTTGTTCCCGCAGTTGATGAGACCGAACTGGATCTGCAGCATGTCGCTGGTGCCGTTAGACGCGCCGTTGGTCGTCATGGTGTCGGTAGCTGGAGCCTCGGTACCGGACCGGTTCTGAGAGGAGGTGGTGGAGGTGGTGGGATGCTGAGAGGAGGAGGTGGGAGATGCTGTGCTGCCTCGCGTGCTCTCCTTTGTTTGGGTTGAGTGTGTGTGTGTGTGTGTGAGGCTGAGAGAGAGAGAGAGGGGAGTCTGTGAGCGCGCGCCACCGGTCCTCAGTAGCTCTGCCTGTCTCAGCAGCGCGAGCCCGCCGCCACAGCTGCAGCCTATATAACGATCAGTGACGTAGTGATGCTGGCCACGCCCCCCTCATCAGATGGATGGACAGAAATCTGGGAACTTTTAATTCTCTTTTAACTCAAAATCTTCTCTGTCTGTCTTGATAGTCTGTATTTCTTAAAGCAGCAGTGGTGTATAAATAGAGCAAAAAGGATTAAAAAAAAGTAATTTTTTACAAAACAGTAGTTCATGAGACAGGTAATCTTAAAAAAAAAGTCATATGCCTCTGTGTCCTTCGGTGCTCCGAATGGCATCTGCAAGATTTCACAGACCGGAGGAAAACAACCGATCAGAGCCGAGCTGGAGCCTTGCCGTCTCTGAGTAGCTGTCAATCACACGCAAACTCTTTATCAAACGGTCAAACTAGTCAGCGCTGATCAAATATGAATCAATATTCTGTTACTTTAAAGGGACTGTTTGTAAGAATCAGAAATGCTTGTAACAGCGACACCTGTGGCCGTTAAGTCAACGAAAGTCAGCGTCGGGCTCACGCGTGTGCTCACTCTACATAGACATGAAAGAGCATCGCTCAAAACAGTGAGGCAACACACGTCAGCTAAAACCACAATATCACTCTATACGGAGCAGAGTACAGCAGAGACTCCGGCCCTGGAGACCAAAGCTACGGTCTCCCCCGCGTCCTCTGACCGCGGCCAACACTGTTTTGCAAGATGGGCTTCACTAGATGTAACTTTACGGTTTTGGTGCTTCCGTGTAGTTTGAGTTTGAGTCTTGTCTGAACAGCGTAGCCACATGCGAGCGCGCATATTATGCGAGCGCGCAGGGGACACCGACCCGGGTGATTTATACGTGTCAGAAGTTACAAATTCCCTTTAAAAAAATCATGTGCCTCTGTCTCCTCCGGTGCTCCTAATGACATCTACAAGATTTCACAGACCGGAGGAAAACAACCAATCAGAGCCGAGCTGGAGCCTGCCGTCTCTGAGCAGCTGTCAATCACACGCAAACTCTGATCAAACATTCAAACTAGGCTGCGCTGATCAGATATTAATCAATATTCTGTTACTGTAATGCCTATTTCTCTCCTCAAATGTTTTCAGAATCATCTTGTAGTGTACTGTTTAGCTGTAAAATGAGAAAGTTTGTGAACCGGCAGTCATGATGAGATCTGTTGAGGAAATACCGAGCACCGCCTACCAGCCGGAGCACAGCCAATAGGAACGCTCTTTCTCTAATGACCTGTGATTGGCGAAAATCTCCCGTCACAGGCTACATTTTTTAAAGCCTGAAAACAGAGCCATGAGGAGGAGCAGAAGTATAGTTATCTCTCAGAACACTTGAATTACAATATGCTGAAAGGTTATTATGGAATTTTTGTCCAATGATGCCAGGAACATACTGCCTACCCCCACTTTAACTCAAAATCTGTCTCACGACTCTTCTCATGATAGTCTGTAAGTCTTATTAGTCAAATAAGCGTGTGTACGCAGAGAAATGAGGCTGCAACTTCACCTCTAAACTCAGAAAAAGTGTGCTAAAAAGTGAGGTTACAAACAGTCACATACAGGGAATCTGTTTTCCACCAACTGATAGCATCATATCACCCTCTCTCTCTCTCTCTCTCTGTCTCTGGACACTCTGATCAGATGGACTCAGCATTTGAATCATGAGGACGGGCTGTGTGTGCGTCCACACACAAAGCTCTATTCATGGCCTGAGCACGCACATCAGAGGGCAGGAAAGGCCCGGCTCCATAAACAAAGAGGCCAAACAGATCACACTGGCATCTTCTCAGTGCATGTGCATGAACCTTCACTCAAACACACACTCACATAAGTATATAAAGCGGGGGGCGGGGGGGTTCATCATATCAGCTGCAGATATCTCTTTTGATGAGAACACACACACACACACACAGCGGTCAAAGAGGAAGTAGTTTTATACCTAAATTCTCTTCCAGTGAACATTACATGAGAGTTATACTTGTTCCTGTTACTATTTCCAACACGGATGCTGCTCAGCCGTGTGTCTGTAGGCAAAGTGAGGGATGAGAGTGACATTGTGGTTGAGTTCCTCTGCCTCCTCTACAACCCAACCACACATCATTTATGCAAAAGAAGTCTCTAAGATTAGCGGACCTGGGATCAGAGCTCAGTTTTGCACACGTTGGCGTACTGAGTTAAAGACCAGACTGCAGTCACAGGACTCAGATGTCCATGAGCCAAACATTGAATCCTTACCAGCTCTCAGGCTCACCCTGACCTTTGACCTTTTGATGGATCAATAAGTAGGCTATCATTTTATAATTTTCCAGTATTTGAATGGCATTTTAACTTTACTAGTGTCTGATCAGAGCAGGGGTTTTTGTAACGACCTGTATCATTGCTTCTCTGCTCTATCTATCTATCTATCTATATATATATACCTGTATATCTATCTATCTATCTATCTGGACAGTTAAAGGTGCAGTGTGTAGGATTTGGGGGCATCTAGTGGTGTGGTTGCAAATTGCAACCAACTGAGTACCCCTCCGCTCACTCCTTCCTTTCCAAGACTGCGGTAACGTGAGCTGCAGAGTGCAAAAGCGTGGTAACAGCGTTCATCTCGCTCAGAGGCCATCCTTACCATAATAACACTACTTTAGGAGCAACAGAAGTCAGACGGTGGCTGGCGGTACCACGGTTTTGCACTCTGCGGCTCACTTTACCGCAGTTTCACAAGCGTGTCGGAGAACTACGCTGGCCTTCAGGTAATGTAAAAACCCTAAAGGCTCTCTCTAGAGCTGGTGTTTGGTTTGTCCGTTCTGGGCTACTGTAGAAACATGGCGGAGCAACATGGCGGACTCTTTGAAGAGGACCCGCTCCCTATGTTGATATGAAGGGCTCATTCTAAGCTAACGAAAACACAACAATTCTTAGTTTCAGGCGATAAATTATGAATATTATATTCCATTTCTGCCCTGAAATGTTACATACTGTTCCTTTAAGATTGACAGGAAAATAAAGCAGACATAATCCGCCTTTTCACTCAAATAAATAATATTCATAAAAGGTCTGTCACAGGCAGTGTGCATCCAAATACTTCAGTGTTTCATTCACCTCCCTGCATGCTGCTGGGTTTGCAGACAGAAAGTAATCTGAGCCTGACATGTAATCTAATCATTGGTAATCTGTCTCTTTCTCTCCTGCAGTCTGGGTAAATCCAATCTTCAGACAGAACCTCTTCAAACAAATCACATTTCAATGTAATTTCAGCTCCAGGATCACGCAGTAATAAAATCACCAGACTTGTTTTGATGCATTTTTGCTTGTTCTTGTTGTGCAATATCTATTCCTAATAGTCCGAGTTACAAAACTTAACTTTTAAATGAGTATACAGTGAAAAGATCCCTGAGCTGCATCAAGAATGACAACATTAAGCCTGGTCTATGTGGTTAAACAGCAACTCTGAGTTCAAACTGAGCAACAAATTCCCGTTTAGTGCTGCGGCCACTTTATCTGAGGATCTTTTAGAAAAAAATATCAATCTTTCAGCCCTTTCAGTCCACACAAACAGCCTTTGTATCCCTGCTTTTGCTTACTGAATTTTTAGAAGCAGATGTTTTGCACTGCTGGCAGAGCTGGGGTAACGCTGCCTTCAGGTCCGGTCAGAAATATCTAAACAGGTGCAGATGTCAGTGATCTGAGTGGGTGAGATATGAGTGAAATACAACAAAATAAAACACTCAAGTACATGTACTAAACAAGACCCAGTTTGTTATTATTCGTCACAACTGTTAAACTTTCAAGCTGTTAAGCTGAGCTGTCTACATGGAAGTAGACATTTATGAGGAACACTTGAAGGTGGCATTAATAAAGAATAACCCGAAACCTTTAATTTAAGAAAAATGCTACTTAAAAGCATTAATGTTTATTCTATTGTGATAAATGTACTGGCTCTGAACTTGTAATGTTCTGGTTTGGGAAATGGCTGCAGTAATTTTAAAGGTGCAGTGTGTAGGATCTGGTGGCATCTAGCGGTGAGGTTGCAGATTGCAACCAACTGAAATTTCTCCCATGTGCCAAGCGTGTAGGAGAACTACGGTGGCCGACGCGAAAAAAATTAAAACGCGAAAGAGCCAGGCTAACCGTTTCCCTCTGTTCCCTCTCCAGTATTTATGCTAAGCTTTGCTAACTTCCAGCTTCACATTGAACAGAGTGCTATTGATCTTCTCATCTAGGTCTTGGCAAAAAAAAAAGCGAATAATCGTATTTCCCCAAAAAGGCCTCTGCAGCAGACAGAATGACTGCACGCTGGTCCTAAAATGGAAGGAGTCGACTATTTGGAATTGATTGACAGCGTCCGGCACGGCAGCATCAATAAGCTTTCCCTGCAAAGTGCAAATCCCTCACATCATCCTGCGCCAACTGCAGCGCAAATTAAGAGGATTCAGATAAATAATTGATTCTGGTTTGTTTTGGGATTAACAGACAGTCAACACTCCCAGATGCTCCACTATGTGTAGTGTATTTGCTGGTCCTCCTCATTATACCAAAATCCTCATCACAATGAGCTGGGAGAGTTTGTTCCAACTCGGTCACATCCATTTTGGAATATCTCTCTAAACTAACAGGTGTTCAAACTGTGAAAGTGTTAAAATGTTTAACGGGAAGATGTCATCATGTGAAAAACACATGACAGCAGCTGGATACTGTATGATTGACTGTGCTGTTTCTTAATCTTCCAACTTCTGGACTGTAATTCCCACAGTTATTTAAAATGCTTGATTCTAGTAGTTGTTTTTTTCAGTTTAGTACTGCTACATCTATACAAGCACTGTACATAATGTTAATAACGGAGCAGCCTCATTATGTATGGCTTTATGTTTTACTTTAAGGAGGAGGTAACGTACTGTGCATCGTAGCTGAGCTGTCACCAAAAGCTACTGATTCGGTCTGTGATGATGGTGATTCAGTATAGTCAGTTCACTGTGAAGATTTATTGCTAAAGATCTGTTCATATATGAACTGAACATCTCGGGGTGCAACGGTTCAACAAGTCCACAATTCGGTTTGTATTGCGTTTTTTTGTTTTGCACATTAGGGAGAAGAAAAACACAACCATCTCCAGTGTGTGTGAACTCCAAAATATATAAATAGATAGACTGATTGATGTAATGAATGATATTTCTATATTATATGAAGCCATAACACTGATTTTATACATGAAATAAGGCAGGTTACTTAATGGTCAAGTAGGCCAACAGTATGTTCAGATAATTGACTCTTCCATGTCTCTGGCTCGAATCCAGCTTGGGGGCCCTTCTGTGTGGAGTTTGTATGTTCTCCCCGTGTTAGCGTGGGTTTTTTCCGGGTTCTCCGGTTTCCTCCCACAGTCCAAAGACATGCAGGTTAGGTTAATTGTTGACTCTAAGGTCGGGTTCACACCTAAAGGTCTGGTTCCTGAATCCAACCAATACGAAGATGATACATTGTTTCAATTTTCCAACTGGTCCGGTTTGAGTTCACAAAGACAAAACTCAAACGGTCCAGAAATTGCAAAGAAAACTCATGTGGTTTAAATGTCATTTGATTATTGGTCAGACAGTTGTCAGGTAAAGGGACAATAGAGACAATAAACCGCTCCTAATTTTCTAGCTGGAAACAGTAAACCATGGAGCACCGTCAGATTCTGTTCATGTTGGTGTTGATCTGGAGCACATATCAGCAAACTTTAGTAGAGACAGCGGGTATTAAATAATTTATGAAGACGCTGTCATCGTCTTCAGCCCATATTATGTTAAGGAGGCATCTCACTTTGTCGTGAGTCCAGGTTTGTCCCCTGCCACGAGACATTTTGCTATAAAATGCACTATAACAGCCACCGGTAACCAAAACAGAAAAAGGAAACGTTCTTTTAACCCATAAAATGATGCATTAAATGGTACGCTTCCTGTGATTGGTTCGAATGGTGTTCACACCAGAAATTAACCGCTCCAGAGTTCACTTGACAGGGGACCGAGACCACCCCTTCAAGGCGGACCAGGCAGCGGTTGTTTGGTCCGCACCAGGGTTTCGATTCCTGCGTTCACACCAACCCAAACGAACCGCACCAAAGGGGGTAAACGCGCCAAGGTTCAGTTCAACCGGACTAAACAAGGCTGGTGTAAAGGCGCCCTAAATTGCCCGTAGGTGTGAATGTGAGCGTGAATGGTTGTCTGTCTCTATGTGTCAGCCCTGTGATAGTCTGGCGTCCCCCAATGTCGGCTGGGATCGCCTCCAGCCTGGATGGATGAACGGATGAACGATTTGTTTTGCATCCCTAATCTCTAATATACTGACTGTTACTGCCTGGTTAACAGCTCACTGTAAGACCACGGAAACCTCATAAACAATCATGATGAGACAACTCTGTTGCACATGAATGGGCTGCTAAGCTATAACCTTATGTATGTAAGATAAGATAAGATAAGATATTCCTTTATTAGTCCCGCAGTGAGGAAATTTGCAGTGTACAGCAGCAAAGGGGACAGTGCAAAAACAAGATGCATCAGCTAACACAGTAAAAAAGAGCTAAACAAAGTGTAACAAAATATGAACCATTTAAATAGAAGGAAGTATAAAAATAGGAGCAGTATATAGTATTGACAATAAACAGACTATTAACAAAATTGCACAAGTAGAAAATGATATTGCACAGTGAGAATGAAATTAAATTCCACCTGAAAATATCAGGTTATTGTCAGTTTTTGGTGTGTAAGTGTAATTGGTCTACTGGGAGCAGTGCTGGTTGTATACAGTAGATCTAGTTTAGTACTGAACTGAATGTAACAGCGTGAACCACCAACAGACTGAACTGAAGACAGTCAGAATCAGAGCGTTGAAGTGCATTTGAGAAGGTGATGATGATGATGATGGCTCGGCTTAATAAAGTGAACAAACTGCACAGTCAGTGACTATAAATCTTTGAACTGAACAATTCAAAAACAGCAAAGTGATTCTTCATTTCTGTCTCTGAGCTTAGCAAATAGCAGAGTGATCAACATACAGCTGTCAGACAAAACAACGTATTCACACAAACCGCAACAACTGCTGAAGAAATGACACTGTAGTATGATGTAGTGTGTGTGTGTATGTGTGTGTGTGTGTGTGTGTGGACGTGCATATCTCCTCATTCTTCGCCTATCTTTCCCACCAGATGGGCGCCTCCATTGTTGCAAATGTAAAATCATTTGTGTTTAAGGGAGACGCTCTGTCATGCCACACACTCGTGCACACACACACACATACAGTCTCACATTCTCTGATTATGCATCTCTTAAAGAGCACGCACACACACAGACACACAGACACACACACACACACACACACACACACACACACACACACACACACACACGAGTCACTCACTGCTGGTCAAAAGGAAGAGGGGAGGGAAGCTATCTTTGTTCACAAGCCCAGCTTTGAGGATGGTTGCCATGGAGACTATAGCTTCAAATCTGCTGGTTGATGAAGGGCAGGCAGTCTGCGGCAGCGAGCGCACACACACACGAGCACACACTGACACACTGACACACATGCTGCACTCACAACACCTGCAGACGGCGCAGCACTGCAGCACTGCGTCAGAAGACACAAAGCTGACCAATCAGCATCCTCGTCTAACACACACCTCTGAGCTGGAGCCAATCGGAGCGTCCTTTCCACCGCTGCATTGCAATGTCCACCAATCAGGAAACGTTATTCCAGATGTGACTGGAAAATATGAGCCAACCAGCATCCAGATTGTGAGTTCTTTAATGAAATGGAAAGTCCAGGATTTTTTTTTTTAGGAGAAGCCTGACTAATTTAATAGCCTTAATTTCCTTTCTTCCCTTTTTTGGATTTGGTGCAGCTGTGGAGAGATTGTTGCAGCGTTTAGTCATGACTCATAAACTTGATTGGTGTATAACAAAGATGCATTCAAAAAAGAGAAAGACAATGAAGTGGAAACATCGGTTGAACTGAAGGATGTGAAGAGAATAAGAGAGGTGGAGTGGATGATGCGAGTATGAGGAGGAGGATCTGTGTCTCTCCTCTGACTTACATTCATTCTGTCAGTCATAGAAAGTATCGTATGATGATGGCGAGTATGTGCAGACAAATGTGTCCGCAGTGTCCTTGGTCAACATATTGGGTCAACTTCAATCCGATTTAAACTGACATGTTCAAGTTGAGCCCATGGGAGCTTTGGCTGGTTCAGGGTGGCGATACACAGCAGGATGAAAATGAAAAACATGTGTCACCACTCCTGCATTAACCTACATTTTACTGTGACCGCTGACCGACTAAATGGATGCAACCACTGGCTGGAAGAGTCGGCGTCAGTTGAGAGACGGTTCTGTGTGTGAGTGAAGCCATCAGCCATCATGTCACAATCTGTCCCAGTAAATCATGTGATGCTGTTTCAGAGGCAGGCGGCACAAATCTCTCATTGTTTCCATGAAAGCATGAAATTCAAATGATTTCTTAGTGTCCCATCACTACTCAGTGAGTTTTTGTGCTTATCCTCATTACAGCTGGTCTTTCTATTGATTGTATTGATTATTTTCATGGTGGCACATGTCCTGGGACTCACAACTCTGTCTCTCTCCTCTCCTGTCTCCGGTTATTAGGATCAAGTTTCCTCAAAAACAAGAAGAAAGAGAGCAGAGTTTGGCAGCGAATCTGCAGGGTTCTTTAAAGCTGACCACTTACTGAGAGATGATTTAATTTGATCTGGTTTAAGTTGTGAACAGATTCTATCTTGACACCCCTGATCTGTCAGTTGGGATGACACATGTCCATTAAAATTAGTTGTAGCATGACAGAGCCACCTGTTCCCCTTTAGATGAATTGAAATAACTTTGGTGATCCCCTGATTTTTTTAACTGTACTTTGCGTTCAGTGCTAATTAGTAAATGTTAGCATGCTAACATGCTAAAGGTGAACATGTTAAACATTATACCTGCTAATCATCAACATGTTAGCATTGTCATTGTGCAACGGCGCCGTCGGTCGGGACGGCGTTATCAGCTGTAAAGCCATCTACACATGATCAGCGGTAATATCGCTCTGCGCTGGATGTGCCATTGTTTTCCTATGGGGAGAGCGGTGCTGCCCGACTAGGCGGTATCGACACCCTTAGCGTGGCGCACTGCTTGAAATCGCCACTGAGCGCTGCGCTCAAATTATTTAAACTTTGACCTCAGCTGCTGCTGACCTTTCAAAGAGCAACCAATGAGAACAGCTGCAACTGTTGTTGTTGCCTAGAAACAGTGAATGTCTTATCATGTGAAGGCAGGTTAACCGCCGTATGAGAGCAGTACAGAGCGGCGGCCGTGAGCTAGCCAGTGGTGCACGCTCACATGCACTAACATGCACTAAAAGGCACGCATAGCCGGCCTGGTGATGTCAACAAAGCGAGGAGAAGCTCGGATTACAACACACACAGAGGGAGAGTGACTTCATTCTCTGCTCAGGTAGACATTACTCCTCTATATCTTTACATTATAACAAATAGTTTGCTACTATATTAATGCTCTGGATATCGTATAGAGCCCCTTTAATCTGTTCCTCGCAAATCCCCTAACTTAGAAACGTGCAACACTGAATCTCTGGAGTACTGCTTCAAGCTGGGGTTTGTTTTTTTGACTTTGTGGCAATTATCTAGGTTGCCCTCCAAATAATTACTTCCTGTGTTATTTTAGTTGGAGTAATAAGCACCCATTTTCTATCCTCGGAAGCCATTAACCGTCTTTTTTCTTTCACAACTTTCAGTAATGTAGCGTCAGTGAACGCTACGCCAGGATTTGTTAGAATACAGATGGACAAAGTAATAAACTGCTATAAACACTATGGAAGCCACTACATGTCCTCGTGTGTCTTTGTTGAAAACAACAGACTCATTTCATTCATGACGGCTTGGCTGGTGTTAGAAGATGCTGAATCTGATTAAAGTCTAATTCTGGCTCAAACACAGTCTGTCTCATCCCACCCATGACTAAAACCATTAGGGCCCCTGGGCTGTAACGGGGGTTTGCTGTGCTACTTTTATAGTCTGCATGCACAAACCAGAGGCTGTATGTGTGTGTGTGTGTGTGTGTGTGTGAAGCAAAGTGATTTGTCACACTCACAGCACACTTGGCTGAACAAAGAAGTCCCCTCTCTGGGAAACATCACAAAGCCCGGCTGTCGCTACGCCATGATTGGCAGAAAGCACCCGCTCTGTCATGTGATTGGTGCACAGCTCAGGGGGCTCAGTTATCATGAGTCAGCCCCTTTTTCTGCACGAAACAAGGGAGGAGGGGGAGAGAGAGAGAGACGGTCTTAACGGTGTGTGTGACTGAGAGAGAGAGAGAGAGAGAGAGAGACAGGCAGAAAGTTAGTAAAGAGAGAAATGACTTTATCTTGCTTTTTTATAAAAACTAGGGCTGTCAATTGATTAAAATATTTAAACGCAAATTAATCACACATTTTTTATCTGCTCAAAATGTTCCTTAAAGGGAGATTTGTCAAGTATTTAATACTCTTATCAACATGGGAGTGGGCAAATGTGCTGCTTTATGCAAATGTATGTATATATTTATTATTGGAAATAAATCAACAACACAAAACAAAGACAAATATTGCCCAGAAACCCTCACAGGTACTGCATTTAGCATAAAAAATATGCAGTGTGTCAGTGTGCTGACTTGACTATGACTTGCCCCAAACTACATGTGATTATCATAAAGTGGGCATGTCTGTAAAGGGGAGACTTGTGGGTACCCATAGAACCAATTTTCATTCACATATCTTGAGGTCAGAGGTCAAGGGACCCCTTTGAAAATGGCCATGCCAGTTTTTCCTCGCACAAGTTTAGAGCGTTATTTAGCCTCCTTCATGACGAGCTAGTATGACATGTTTGGTACCAATGGATTCATTAGGTTTTTCTAGTTTCATAAGATGTCTTCACTCTAGCTTTAAAACTGAGCCTGCTACAACCTTCGAAAGATCAATTGTGTTAATGCGTTAAAAGACATTAGTGGCATTAAAACGATTTTGCGCTAACGCGTTATTAACACGTTCATTTTGACAGCCCTAATAAAAATATAAAACCTTCATAGAGGCAAATTTAAACTCCTATGAACTGGAAACTCATGGCAATGTGAACATAAACTTTATTAGAAAACCGTGTGGTCTCACACCTGTTACACAAAAGATACAGAAGGGAATGCTAACTGTTTTTTTTTTTCAATTATGTACTCAAAAATATCTGTATAAACTGGAAATAAATTGTCTCAAGATTCTATACCGTCCAACCCCGATATTTAAACAGACAGAGATGAAAAGAGGAACACGTAACGTGGGGATCGGTCTCATTATTGAAGTCCCAAGCTCCGTGGGAGAAGGCAAAGTGTCGTCCCACAGATGCACTTATCATTTCAGTGTGTTTTTGCGACGAGCGGCAGGTCTGAAATCTGCACACGGATCATGAAAACGGATGAACGAGTAGAAAACGGCGATGCACACTGAAAGGGATACAAAATAACATCAGATATCAAAAACAGCACTGAAATGAAAAGTATAACTGTAGTGAGCGAGCGTGTGTGTGTGTGTGTGTGAGGATGAGCAGATCGCACAAGGGTTAACACACTCGCCGCAGAGCGTGTGTTAGAAGCGTCTGTAGTAGCGGTGCGGCGGTCCGTAGTGCATGGGCAGGTCCATCATGTCCATATTGTGGTGATGAGGGTTGACGGGAGGGTTGTGGAGGTGATGGTGGTTGTTGTTATTGTTCAGGGGGGCCAGGGGTTGTAGGGGGGGCACATAGGGGGCCGGGGGCAGCCGGGGGAGCATCACCTGGTGGTACATCCTGCCCAGGGGCGGAGCTGGCGGGTAGCGGGCGCGTGGAGGCACGAACAGGGGAGCTTGCACCGCCTGTGGGTGAGGAGGGGCCCGGGGTTGGGGTTCTGGGGGTTTTCCTGGGGCGGACCCACGCGTGGCCGCTTGGCTTCGGTGACGGGCTCCGGAGGAGGGCCAACCCTCTTCCCTGAATTATCTGAGAGAAGAAGAAAAAGGAAAGTTATCGATGGACCAGCGGTCTTGTCTGAACCATGGATGTTTAAAGAGAACTGGATACAGCGTTGGAGGCTCCCGTTCATTCCAATTGCAGTTGCTGAGTGGCGCATGAAGCCAAAATGGCTCAACTGCGGAGTGATAAAGTACCCGGATCATCCGGCGATCTTCCGCATCCATTGGGTCCATAGAGCAGGCGCAGTAGCGTTTCCTTTAACTCCGCCTACCAGCCCTCACTCCAGCCTCGGTCTGGGTCTCATTCACATGAAGAAGAGAAATAACTCTGGATTCGGCTATTAGTGCATTTTATAACTTTTAGGACCTAATGATTTAAATGAGCGCTATTCAAGTGTTCGTACTGGGAAGTTGATTCACCTAAAAAAAAAAATGATCCGCCGATTGACCGACGTCTCTTTCTCAATGTACGTCTATGGGAAAAAGTATTTTTGGGCCCAATGGCATCACGTGACGGACACGAAAGTTGTAGTACCGCCGTTTGGCAACTACGAAAATTTGCTTCACAGTCTGGCGCTCTTCCTGGGGGCTCGATCTGAACTTCCTGTCCGGTTGTATAGCATGTTGAAATGTTGTAAGACTTCTCTGGAGGTTTGAATCAAACCCCTCGCCTGTCTCACAAACTTTACACAAACACTTTGAGACAAACCAAACACAGGAAACACTCCTGCAACCGCTGCCGGATTATGTTGTAAACAGCCAACTTGTCTGAATAAATAATAGTTAAAAAAGACAAAGAGGAAGCAGCAGAGAGGAAGATGATAATGTTGCTGCAGTGCAACATTTCCCTGCCAGGGATCATAACTCATCACATTTCTACATCAGTCGAAAGAAAACACACTAGAGGAGCAATAATTTATAGTTTCAGCAGTTCCAACGAAATCGTTTAATGCAGTTTTCAAAGTGAGCCTGAACAGAGTGACACAGGGTTCCTACACATTTTTCATTTCAAAATTCCACACAACATATTTGACTTCGTGACTTGCTGTGCAGAGGATGATGTGACAAGACTACAGTGCTTTCGGCATTAGTGGATGACACCTCCTCAGTTTGTATCAGCACGTCGCCACTGAATCAAAACAAGAGCGACCAGGCGAGCTGAGGTGAGCTGGAACACTCGTCACAGTTTTTCACGTTCACGATGTAAATGACTGAGCCAATCAGATTTCAACCAAAATGAGGATCGGTTAAAATTGGGAGGGGCCGCTCGTATCCCCACCCTCAATATTGAAATATTGGCCCAGTCTGACAGGCAGCGCTCCGCTCTGTGCTGTCTGCCTGCAGTTTTCGGTTACTTTTTATTATTGATATCTTGCTCATAATGAAAAGTTGTCCCACATTTCGCTGCCCTTGCCAAAGTGCCGGCCCTGGCTGTGACGTACGTAGAGGCAGCTCTGCGTAGGAGTGTGCGCCATAGCCTACTTCTTGCCTTGCTTTTGACGACATCAAGCTCGCTCTAGCCCGCGCTGTCTCACACAGTAGTGAACATTTTGGCTGCACTGGCTGCTCCAAATGCCATGAAAAACACTCTGCTTGTTTGATCACTTTATTTTTTAGAAAGTTTGAATTTTAAATTGTAGAAAACAGAATAAGGGCAATAGTCTGGAAACAGAAATATTTTCCATACTCCTTTATTTTTCCCATACTTATCCAGACCTGGAAATGACTAAAATCAAATTCCAAACTTTTCCATACTGCGTAGGAACCCTGGTGACATTCGGTACTGACCTGCTGCACACTTCTTATTCAGCTCTGCCTCTCCTTCCTTCTGGATCTCCTGAATGATTCGCTCGTCGTCTTGCTGCAGAGACAAACACACAAACCGCAGTTGTTAGTATTTCCCGTAAGATGAAGACAACAACTGTTTTACTGTTTTATCAAAGTGAAATGAAACTCTTGTGGTACCCAGATAATTAACTTGCAATGTGAGTGACAACATCAAATAAATTCTTTAGTCTTTCTACAGAAGCTACACCTTAACCTTGTAATGCACAAGTAGAAATCAAGCTTTAGCCAACATAGTGCTTGTTTAGCTGCAGGTCTGTTGTGTCTGAGTCTGGAGAAAACGGTCTCCAGAGAGGTCAGAGCTACTGTGGAGGGTGGGACCGCAGTTTGTTATTACTAGTTTGTGGCTTGTGTTTCTCTAGCCTAAAGAATAAACCTTTGGATAAGTGAACATAAAGCTTAGTGAACTGTGTGTATTTGTTTGGTCAGAACTTCCTTCACTTTCACTCTTGATGAGGAAAACCTCTAAATAATGATAAGGAGGCAGCCGACCCCTTTCACCAGCCCTCCAGTGGTTACCAGTATTTATCCATTTCTTGGCATTGCTCTTGGAGACGAGCTCTTGGCCGGCTCTGGTGCCTCTCTAGAGCTGCTGGAGCAGCTCCAGCTCATTAACTGCACACGGACTAATTGTTGCTTCTGGTTGCCAGTGATACTGCGGCCAGGTCACTGTGGGCTACCACAGAGTCAGATGGTCGGGGTCAGAGTGCAGGGAGAGTTGGTGAACACGTTACCGTCGGGTCGGTCCAGAGGGAGCACTTGCGGCAGTGTCGGCAGGGAGCGCCAGGAGAGCGGGCGTGCTGGCAGAAGTGGTTGTAGCCGGTGATGGGCTCTCTGCAGAGGTAGCACATGAAGCTGCCGCAGCGGCACGACATCCGGTTGCAGCCCTCCGACTTGACCAGGCCCGTCCCGCACTTGACGCACTTCCTCACCCGAGCTGCCGTCATACGCTCCTCGCTGCACCACGTGGACAGACAGACAGAGTTACAAAACAAATTGATGAACAGGGGAGTTAAAAGAGTCAAAGGGAGACATAACAGCACTGCAAAAAAACCCAACCCACATTTGATGAACTTTCTCCTGGGCGTCTCAAGGACAGAGTCTTCCTTGTGTTTTTTAATCTTGAAATGAGAAATTGTGTCTGCATCTCAGGTTCATGTTAGTATTTCCTTGTAGGCGTTAACAAGAGGCTGTAACCCAGAGGTTTTGTTTCTGGGTCAAACACTTACAGTTTTCCTATTTTTCCATTTGCTGCGGCTTTATCATAACGTCAACATGAGTACAAGAATAAATCAAAGAATCGTCCTCTACAGCCCACTGAGACACAGATCCCCTGGTTACTGTACTGTCAACCAATCTAGCTACCTACTATAGCTTTAAAGGTGCTAAAAGCAAAAGATTGGCAGCATTTCTATTTCCTCCGCATGGCTGTCAACATGGCGATGGCTGAGACGGCGGCTCACAGCTAACGGTGCTAACGGCACTAACAGTGAAAATAGTGGCAACGGTGCTGACAGAGCTAACCGTAACTTGGGGGGCAACCGGAGGGTGGGTGCTACACTTCCAAGACGGCATCATCGGTCGGGACAGCGTTATCAGCTGTGACCACCGAATGAGCAGTGCAGAGCGGTGACTGTGAGCTAGCCAGTGCGGCACGCTCACATGCACTAAAAGGCACACGCGGCTGGCCCGGTTATGTCAACAAAGAACAGAGAAGCTGATTACAACCCACACAGAGGGAAATTGACTTCCTTCTCAGCTCAGGTAGACATTAGTCCTCTATATCTTTACATAGACAATAGTTGTTTCATGCTATATTAATGCTCTGGGGATGCTAACCTTACTTATTACACGGCTTTGTTGAATATTCAATTCTGATTGGTCAATCACGGCGTTCTGCGGTCTGTTATTTCTTTATAGCAGACCGTTGCTATGTATAACAGACCGTTGCTATGGGCGCAGCTCTGATGTCAGAGTCTGGAGGACCGTTTTTGTGTCAAATTATTGATTTCTTAAGTAAGTAGCCGTGTAATAAGCTGGATAATGTACAGCTAGCGGGTCATTGACCGGCTCGCTGTACATTATCCCTTACATAAATAGTATATTGTTATAACGTGATAAGACTGTTTGTCGTAATAATGTGAAAGTTTCTTATTATAACGTGATAAGACTGTATGTCGTAATAATGTGAAA
>CAKAKR010061035.1:16943-45861 GCA_916700685.1 Adelosebastes latens | reverse complement strand
TTGTTTTGCATGTAGTATAAATGTGTTATTTTTGCCTATTCTAAAATGATGTGTTTGAATATTTCTGCCTACTGGGGTCCCTAAACAGTCTTGGAATTACATAAATTGGGTATTACTGTCAAGACTCTTGAGTCATTACTCAAGAGACTCTTGTGGATCCAATGAGCCCAATTGTATTCATGTGTGATGATGTTAGTCCCCATAGTAACCATTTCATTGTATTGAGACCATTTTATGAAACTTGACCTCACTGTATAAATGACCTGTGGTGACCTCTAGGATAATCACAGCCTCATGAAACTTTACAGCCACAAACTAGAGACCTAGAACTTTCAGAGGATGGATGGCTTTCCTAGGTAGATTGAAAATAAGGGGGTTTCTAAGCAGTTTCCAGAACAGAAGTGCTTGCCATCCAATCGCCGAAAAATGAAATTTTTGCAGAAGTTTTTATCAATTCTCGAGTGGCAAAAAATGGTTGAAAATAGCACCAAATCTGTGTAACAAATGGTATCAACCCCAAAATTGCTGCAACAACTTATGAGGCATAATCGAGGATGGGAATGGCCATCATATACTTCAATCATAATGTTCTAAGCCTTTTACAATGTATTTTAAATAATTCATTCATTCATGTTTATTTCTGATTTATGACTAGAACAACTAGACACACAGCGCTGAGCTGCATCTCAAATTAATCTTCACGTTCCCAGCTTTCAGATGATGTACACCACGTCTATGTGACATCTACTGTTGACCTGCTATCTCCCCCTAAACACCCCCTGTACCCCCTAAAAAAGACAAAAACAGGTCTATTGTGTGTCTCAGAGGATTAAGGGCCATATTGTCATTTATATGTGGCAGTAAAGTAGAAGATGAGAGAACAAAACAAAAAAAAAGCCATACTTCTTTCCAAACTTTTTTTCCCTTTTCTTCATCTCCTCTGTCCTGGCTCAATGACTGGGCGTGTTTACAGTGGAATCTTGACACGCCCCGTCAGGAACTCTGTCAGGGGACTCCTAGCAGCTGGAAGTTGGCTGGGAACTGCCTGGCAGCTGGAAGGCCTTTGGCTGGGAGGGGACATTCTAGGTGGCTGCATCTTTACCTGTGTTCGCTCCCAGCACTGTACACTGCATTTAAGTTAGAAAATCACTTGTGACTGTTAACATGGTAAAAGCTTGTCTTCAGTCCCAGAGATCTTTAGCAGCAGCACCAAGGCGTTAAATAGAGGAGTTCAGTAGCACCAAAAGCACTAATAGCCAAGTCATTCTCTCTCCAAGTCCCCGCTGCAGTCTCTTTCATTCAGCTCCTCCAACACGTTCCTCCTGTCAAAAGTGGACTCATGCCTCTTTTACTTGGTTATTGGAGAAGGTCCAATGCCCTCCTCAAAGATTTCACATTTCTCTTTCCTTCTACATTTTCACCTATTGGATGACATCCAATGAACTCTGTACTGATCTCGCTCACTCTTTCTTTCTCCCCCCTCGCCTTCTCTCTCTCTCTCTCCCTCTCTCTGTCTGTCTTTGCCCGGCGCACCTCAGGTTTTTAAGATCTCGGGACTCAGAGGGTGATTTCATCCTTCACTGGGCCATGAAAGCACTTTATAAGTACATCGCCACCGCCAGCGCATTAATCGCCTCGGCCATATTGATTTGGCTGTTCTGTTGTGCAAGCCAGCATATGGAAGAGAGAGGGAGGGGGGGGGAGAAAGGGAGAATAAGAGGAGGGTGCACAGGAGTGCTGGAGAGGAAGAAAGATTGGGGAAGGAAATAGAGAGAGCATTAGGGTCTGGTAATTAGAGTTACATAATGAGGTGGTTTGAAACTCAGGGTTAGAGGAATTAATATATGCATGTGACTTTGCTCTCGCAAGTGTTGAATAAACGGGTCTCGTACGGCAGAAATGCATTTAGTATATTGCGCTGCAGCAAGGGATGTAGTGCAGAAAGTAAAATGCCATACAGAGTTGTGTTGTAATGATAACATTTTATCAATGTCAGAAATCAGCAGATGCAAAGATAGGTACCAAATGATTAAGATG
Organism: Adelosebastes latens; assembly: GCA_916700685.1. NCBI lineage: Eukaryota > Metazoa > Chordata > Actinopteri > Perciformes > Sebastidae > Adelosebastes > Adelosebastes latens. The sequence goes on along the minus strand of CAKAKR010061035.1, from coordinate 43,824 downwards.
TGTTCAAACAGAATGCTAAGCAGGTTTTAGCAGCTGTGTGATTTCAAGTCAATAGAAATAATTTGCTCTAGGCAGCGCAAACTGGTGAAGTATGGAAGACTAAATAAAACAGACAAATGAATGAATAAAATAACAAATGACAATGAAATAAATAAAAAAGTGACGAAATACAGGAATAATAAATAAGTATGAAATTTAAAACAACATAAATCTGCCTAAATCAAATTAATAAGTCGATAAATAAATAAATAAATATACATTTAACGGTAAAGTTGCAGCCGGACAGCTAAACAATGAGGAAGCATAATCATTAGGGGTGGAAAAAAATGTATTCATTTATGTATCACGATTTTCTTTAACGATTTTGAAATCAATTTTTTAATGCCGGAATCAATATATTTGCTTCATTTGAGTCTATGTGGAGGTAGAAGGAAGTTAACGCTTTTATTGTTGTAGTCTGAGCAACGTGACGTCATATCCGTTCCGTATCCATCAACCAAAACAAACAGCAGCCGGCCAACGCAAGCTGAAACGAAAAAGTAGAAAACGGCGAAGGATCCGCATGGATACGACCTGCACTCTCACATGTTAAATCCAGTAAAGTATGGAAACACTTTTGGTTTCACATATTGCAAGAAAAGCAGAGCTAGACATCATGGACAGGAAACGTTATCGTATTACGGTAACGTGCGGTCGAGCCAGCCGTCACTCTCATCTCCGTGGTCAAATGGGCCGACGCTACAACTGCAGAAAACCCATATACTGACATTGATGTTAAATGCAATCGAACTGCCCCAATGGAGCTGATCATGGATGGATAAAGAGAGCTAAGTTAGCTTGGCGAAGTTAGCGGAAGTATACACGTGTGACTACATCCGGTTTTCAAAATAAGGTGTTAACAAAGGGAACTGTATATTCAAAATACATATATAGAAATAAGATTGATTGGATTATATTAACTAGAAGTAAAAAACATTACATGTCGCTTGTAAATTAAAAAGAAAATACCACTAATTTGTGAGGGAAATGTCTTTATTCTTTGATTTTTGGGTTGCTGGAAAGAAATTTGATAAATAATGCCTGACAATGACTGATATATTTGACTTCAGGACATTTCTGACTACATACATGCTGAAAATCAAACATTCTTACTGTATTAATTTAGAGATTTTCCAAAGTAAAAGTCCCTGGAAGTGTATGATTCAACTTTTTCCCATGGTCTAGTGTTAAAAAAGTTAACAAAAATCACAATAAATCGCAATATCGAATCGCAATACTAGTAGAATCGCAATACTTAAAAATCGCAATACATAACAAATCGGCACCCAAGATTCGTGATAGTATCGAATCAGGAGATAGGTGAATCGTCCCAGCCCTAATGATCATAACACACCGAATCTCCGATCGAACTGTCTGCTGTCGAGTTGCATTGTGGGTAATGTAGGTGGCAGGTGACAAGTAAAAAGAATGTGTGGAATAAAAAAGACAATACATCTAGTTCAGCTGCATCATTTTTTTTACTGTCCATCACAATGTTCGGAGTGAAAGCTTAATGAGCGCTCTGTTAACCACCATACACTATATAATTTTATCTCCCAACTGTCAACACCAACTGGTCCAGACTGGCCTGGAATGGATTCATTCACTCTCAATCACTCTAGCTGCCTAAATCATTTTTTAAATTTGGCACAACAATTGTAAAAGCATGAAATATTATTGAGGTTTGATGGAGGAGTTTAGTCTTTGATAGAGAGGGTAATGGAGCAGCAAAACTGTTGGTATTAACTTCCTCTGCTCTGCTGAAAATAAGACTGTGCAGGTATATTTGTCTTGTAGCTGGTCAATGTTCAGGAGCAGCTGTTATTGCAGAGATGACCCTTGTGGTTACTCCTCTCTCCTTTTATTTGAGGAAGAAAGAAGATTTTTTTTTTCTTTGACTGACTCACAAAATGGGAATGTTCCAAAGTGGTGGTTATGGCTGATGGGAAAGGGATTATGGTGTAATTTGTAGTACTTTGTAGTACTGTGCTTGAGAAAAAAAGAGGAACATTGGTTTCTAAGGGAGGCACAATCTTAGGATTCACCTTATTATTTAGTTTTATGCTTTGATCTAACCAAAATAAAAAAGAGATTTTAAAGGGAAAGACAACATGATTAGGTAATCATGGCTGCAAGGAAGGAGCTGATCTAGCTTGAGATTGATCATGTCTTTCTTTATGGAGTCCTTTTCACCCCCTAACTTCCAAAAATGTCACTAATGACATTTGTGGAGTTTTACTAGCTACCAGTCAATGACCTCTTACACTGTGAAGACTCTGTTAAATGCATGAGTCAGTAATGGAGCAATGAGGACAAAGCCTTTCCCCTGATATTTTAAGATATTTCAACAGGATCACAGTTCATGTATTGATTTTGAGAAAGGAGGCTCCAACAACACTGGCTCACAATCTAAATGTCCTTTCCCTCTGGAACCTTTCATCACCTTTATCGTCCAGAATCTGATAATTGAATTGATTCTTTTTTTTCCAGTAATTCAAACATTTGGTGACGACCATTTTCTGCTATCAGTTATGATAATTTGCCTTAAACAGCTTGCATGCATACATCACTCAATAGAAGGGCAAATAAGCAAACGATGGTCGATTCAAATGATGAAACCATTACAGCATGTGAGGGAGTTTCAGCGAAGAGGAAATAAGAGTTCACGGTGGATACTTGTTCACAAAGACCACAACTCTTCCTGTCAAACGTTCTCGGCTTTAAAATGCAATATTGTTAATCTGCCACATTGATTCAACAGCAGCTGTCTGAAAATCCATATTTCATAGAGCAGAAGGCTCAGAGAGCGGGAGTCAGAGATTTAGCTATATTTTGCTGCGGTGGCATTAAAAAACTGCTGAACTGTTCACTTAAAAGGGAATGAAACCGAATGGAAGTTTTGAAATATGGTATTCCTTTACCCTTTATGTGGACATTACAGCTTAAATTACTCAACAGACTGTGTTTCCAGTAGCCAGAGGGAAGAGTTTGTGCCATCAACCTCCAATTGAGGAACAATGGAACTGGAGACGTAATCATGATTGGCTGTAAGCAGCACCAGCAATACTAGACTATTCACTTAAATGCTTCATAAGCAAAAGTCAGTCTCGGTTTTGAATTTCACTCCCATGTACCACTGCAGCATTGTATTTCAGCGTATTTTAAAGCAAGCACGTCCCCTTCAGTTATTATTTCTCCAATTATAAGTTCATTCTACATCAGTTAGAGTTGTAAAATGTAGTGGTTATATTCTTTAAAAACTAACTACTAAGCAAACGTTTTGTAAAAATGTAAAGTTAACTTGAACAGTTGATAAAAACAAATGCTTAAAGGGAAAATGGGATGTGACAGTACTAGTTTTTTTTTTGTATGTGTTTACGGGCCAGTCTTGCCTGGTCCGTTATGGCGCCCATGTTGACGTACGATCCAGGAGTCAATGCGGCGTCTATGTAGATTATATATGTCTATACACATCTGCCAGAATATCAACTTCTATCAGTGACACATTTTTATTGTATTACACTGACTGTGACCTTCCTTTATTGGCTTACAAATAAAACTAAACCTGACTGTCAAATGGCTTCAACATACAAATAGTTATAGTGGCTGGGCCCAAGGTAAACTTTGCAAAGAATCAAGGTGAAGAGCTCTACACCTCTAGACTCCACTCCCTCTTATGATTAGTTATTAAGCAATTTCAGTTGAGCTCTTCCAATTTGACCTTAAAACATGTCTCTAATTGCCACCTGGCTGACCCAAATAAACCTTGGAACACTGTCTCTTCTTCAACACAGCTAAGGCAACAATGAACTGACTCCTGCTGTATCTCCACGCTATGCATGCTGTCTGTGTGAGTGAACACATGGCTGGATGTGTGTAGGTGGTCCTCATCATGGTTCTGTGTGTGGCTGAGTGTTTACCTTCTCTCTCTCAGACACCTGGCCGACACGTGCCTAAACCTGGCAGTGGATGCAGGCGCTACTCTCGCCTTGGTGGACGGTGCCACTGCATCATGTTTCTCTCTGTTTCAATGTCACTGTTCATGTTGCTGTTCATTTTTGGGTTCACCCTGGTACATATTGCAGGCTAAATCAAGGTGAGGGGTTTTCTGGCTTCTGTCTGCCTTGGCATACCCAGTTTCTCCCAATTTCAGGTCATGTACATTTACGGTGGGGACACACTGCCCGCGTGATGAGCGCGTGACGGCTGCCTCGCTGAACTGATGCGTGTCCCTCGCGTGGGTTGTCCACACTGGCAACGTTTCTGCTGCTGCAGTTGCCAGCCCTTTCTTTCTACATAGTTTGCCTTTCATAACGGCCATTTCATTTCATTATAAATGTCATTTATTTTAGACAGAAAAAGGGTAATAACCGTGTGGTAGTTTGTAAATAATAGTATTTCTACAATTTCTAGAAACAGTAAATCCACAATTAAAACTCTGTACTTTATTCATTCATGGAGCCGTGCAAGTCACTGCATGTTCTACAACACTACCCTGCACAAATTTCAGAATAAAAGCCTTGTTTTAACAAACGAAGGGATTCTGTCCACAGATTAAAAAAAAACGCAGGAATGCTTTTTATTTTTAAATGAAAGCAGAAAGTGTTGATTTAAAAATAAATATTTACCTTTTTTCATGTACGTGACATATTCTACAGATACAGAAATTGAAAGTGTCGTAATGTTGCTGATATGATGTCAATATATTGTCAAAAGATCCCTTTCACTGTCTGTTGTAGCTGTGAACCGCGCTGCTCACGCAGGCAGTGTGGCTGCTCTAATCTGTTAACATGGACGCCGAAATAAAAAACAACAGGTTCCGCAGCCGCCACGCGCTGCTCACGCGTTATTATATCTCTATCATGCTTCACTTTTTTCTTACAATGACTACGTTTACATGCACAAAATATTCCAGTTTTTGCCCGTATTCTGAAAAAGACAATATTCCTACTAAGTTGTTTACATGGCTAATAAAAATGAATATTCCACTAATAATTACGTTTCCATGCAGCAGTCCATACCCCCATTAACGTAACCTGTGGCAGACCTGTTCGATCATTCAAACACGGCCTCACTCTTTCAGTCTTTATCTTGAAAAGGTCAGCATTGCAATATTTGCGCATATCCAAAAACTCTGCTGCTCACGAGGCCTGTGTGGCTGCTCTAACCTGTTAACATGGGCACCGAAATAAAAAACAAGAGGTGCAGCAGCCGCCACGCGCCGCTGACGTTCCCTGTCTGGCCCTGGTGTAAAGTGTACGGCCTTAGTATTGCTCCCATAGCAGCCTTATTGTCAGCGTTTTAGCACCCTGTTGCCAATAGAAACATTAACCAGCTGGATGGTAGATGGAACTGCAAAGTCCACCTGACCTGACAAGAAGAGGGTATATGCAAAGCTCCAGTGTAGTAATCTCCCATTCATGACCCGCCTCTAAACATGAGCCTCTATCTCACTTTATCTGACTCAATTCCATGCCCAGCAAGGATTTTGACATTGAATAGATATTGACATGACTACCTGCAGCTACTCTCAAAGCTGCTTGCTGGCAAAATGGAAGCTGAGATTACTTTTTACCGCACCGTAGTATTGAGAAAATTGTTGTGTGTTTGGGTTGAACTCAACCATGTGTTGCATATAACTGACAATCAGAAGCTTGCTGAAATTTCTTTCTGGTGATTGCAAGCAGGAGCAGTGAAAGGAGCAGGGAGTAGTTTAAAGCCTCACCGTGTTACAATTCTATAAAAGTTGAAAAGGGGATGGAAAGATTACTGCGGTGAATACAAATGAAGCAGAGATCTGCTGGCGTGAGCTCAATGTGAGGTTATCTGGCCGGGCATGACCAAGCATGTTTTCTGGTGGAAATCACTTCTTGCTTTACATAACTGCTGGTGTAAAAGGCCAAACAGGAGCTGTGATAGTGAGGGCACTGAGTAAATGTCAGCCTACTCTACTGCATATCAATAACCTTTAACAATTGCGGTTTGCAGTCTGGTGAGTTGGCGTTACAGAAAAGGCAAGTGATTTTCATATTCAATTTTGTATACTTAATGTTTACACTAATGTTTCATTCATTAGATTCTACAGCCATGGTAGAGTCTCTGTGAGGCTATAATGCTCTTTGTGAAGAAAACAAAATAGTGGGATGGATAAAAGTTAAGGTCCAAAGTTTCTTTTTGAACTTCAACAGTGGTGGTGAAGTACATGTTAATATGGTAGATGGTGTTGTCACTTTACCTTTATAAACTTACTGTTTTATAACCTGTTTATCTATTACTTATCATCATGCATTTACGACATTCCTGTTTACATTCAATTCATTCATTTTGCAATTACTGTCTACCACAAATATATTTCATTTTATGGTATACTTTATATATGTTAAAATGTATCCCTATATTTTGATATATTCACTATTTTATGTCTTCGATTTTTACTTTTTTATTGCGTGATTTTCTTAAAGCAAGGAATTGTTGTATGTATGTATGTGTGTAAGTGTGTCCTTCACATATCTCAAGAACCATTCATCCGATCTACTTCACACTTGGCGGGTATATTGCTGGGTACCCAAGGACGTGCGGTGTCGAAGTTGGTGCAATTTGGACACGTGCTACATTCAATATTAAAAACAAACTCTGAATAAACAAGCGAACAGGCTCGGGGCCCTGTGGACTGAATCGAGCATGTCGTCCGCAGCAGGCCTTTACAGACCATGGCTCATTGACTGCAGTTCACTTTTGCTGCTGGAACTGTAACTAACGTTACAATCAAACTCTTTTTCACTTCCCTAGAGTCAATGAGCAAGCAACGCTTCCGAGGGCCAAGCAATCGGACCGCTCCGAACGGCCACACGCTGCGAACAGCCATGCCCCGAACGGGCACTGCACAATATACTTAATAAGACTTGAAGAGCAACAATCAGCACACACTGATGATAGCTAACATATAGAACAGATCTCAAGGTGAATTTCTCCTTAAGATGCAGAACAAAGCGGCAACACAACTACTTGGCAGTCTCCTTCTGCCCATGACCCTGACTAGGTTAAAGAGACAGGAAATCCACTGTACAAGCAGCCAGACTCTGTCCATCGGCTCTGGTGTCTCCTGCCTTCCTGCACTGAAGCCAAATCGGAAATGTCTCCAGTTGCCTCTCGGTTCCTCAGTATCATCATTAACCTTGCTACTGTGTCTGCACACACTGAAACACTCACAAAGTCCGGCTGTTACTGACAGGCAGGCACACGCACACACACACACACCTACTCAAGCATTTTAATGTATAACATGATGACACACAGGCCTACTCATGCATGTGAAACACTCACACACAACCTTTGCTAGGTTTTTGGCCACCTTTCATTACTCTTACACCAAGCCTCCAGCAAAAGAGCCAGGCTTTCATGCAAATTTGACTTAGTGGCCAAACGGTGGAATTACAACGGGTTCTTCATGCCATTGTGTCCAAAAATACTTTTTCCCATAGACTTACATTGGGAAAGAGACATCTGTAAATAAGTGGATTATTTAGTTTGGGGTAAATAAACAGGAGCCCTTATTATTAGAACTTAATCATTAGGTCCTAAAAGTTGTGAAATGTACTAATAGCTGAATCAAAAGTTATTTCCCTTCCTCCGTTCATGTGAATGAACCCGAGGCTGAGGGCCGGGAGGGGGGGTTAAAGGAAACACTAGTACACTTGCTTTATGTAGCCCATGGATGCGGAAGATCGCCAGAAGATCTGGGTAATTTTATACTCTGTGTAACTTTCATAGGAAGGGGCCCCGCCTCCAGAACTGTATCCAGTTCTCTTTATACGTCCAAGCCACACATACAGATTTTTGACAGAGATGTTGGCCTTTACAACAGCACGGCTAATCCACAGGGCCAATACACTGTGTGGACTATGCATACATCCATGCATGTGTATGAATAGTCACAAACAAGGCACACACAAATTCTCACACAATCAAATGCACTTGGGCTATAAGGTCATCTAGTAATGGTGGAACAGACTTTAGGCCATGACCACATGCACTGAGACAATTTGTGGCATTTTCTTGATATATATTTTGGAAAACGAGAACCAGACATTTCAGTAAAGACAAGAAGTAATAGGTAAATTCATAACTACAGTACATGTCAGGCCTGTATGCTTTTCACTTTATGTAGGGGACATTCACAGTTGTTAGAAATCTGTCTTTTTGATCACTAACCTCATCCCCAGGCGCCGAAGAAACCCTGCGTGGACATTTTATGCTTCATAGCCTCGGCAGTCGTCCTCCGGCAGCGTTTGTCGACTTTGTGTCATGTTTCACTGAGGGAACTTAAATAACAAAGTTCACAACAGGGACAAGAGGCAGGAAACAAAGGTGTTGCTTTGTGTCTTTGCCACATTTATTCTAGACTTGCTTTTGGTGTAAAGTGGAAAAGGCCACACATTCACCACACAGCAATATCCCTTTTCCATCCATCCATCCATCCATCCATCCATTCTCATCTGCTTATGTGGGGCAGCAGACATCCCTCTCCCCAGCAATGTTTTCCAGCTCTTCCTTGGTGTGTCAGGGCCTTTAGAGATAGGGTAAGGAGCTCAAACATCCAAAGGGAGCAATATCCCTTTTGAGGGATGACATTAGATGAGGTGTATTTAATTAGCAACCTCCCTGTGCACAGTTTGTCCCCCATAAAATCAAGGGCATGATCAATACTGTTGTCTTGTCAGTCTGTGTGAGCTAAGGTTCCTTGTAGCTCAGTGGAGACTGTAGCTGTCAACAGGATCAGTTTAGATGATATCAGATATCTTCATCTTTAATTGTCAGCAGTTACTGACCAGTAGTTCAGTATACCACATAGAACTCACCACTAAATATAGAGTAATTCCACTTCTGAATGTAATGATTAGGTTAATGAAAAAGTAATATAAAGTATAAATTGTAAAAAAAAATTAGCCTTCTTTCATCCATATGTATATTTCCTAAATATTGTTATTTGCTTAGTGTAATAACAATGAACTTTATTGATATTTGTGTCCAACATTTTGTCATAACCTGAAGGTTACAAGACTGAGGACATATTAGAAAGCCACCTACCCCACCCTATACCTCCATGACTAAATAAATGATACAAACAATATTGGTACTGAGCAGCAGTGCAGTACAAAAAGGTGTGTTTATCAGCATACTTTTAAAGAGTGAAAAAAAAGTTATGTATTGACAGTGTATTGACAATGGGCTTCATCATTTGACATTTGCTGGCAGTGATGTGAGACCAGTTCTTGCACATTGTCTGTTGTTGATGGGCTCCATATTTTCAGGAACAAGTCTTGGCGTCCTGAGAGTCTACGTGTGGCTCGTTCGTAACCTGCTATATCGGACATTAGTTCAATCCAAATTCAAATTATTAAATGTTTCTAATATAATAAGTCTAATATCAATTCTTATAGAATTTAATTATTTTGTAGCACTCAACGGGCGTAAAGTTTTCACTGTATTATTTATTTCTGCCCTTGGTTGGAACAATGACTCCCTGGAAAAAGTACCACTGGGTCCACTTGACCCCCTCCCTGGGTCAAACAATAGCTAATTCAATTCAATTCAATTCAGTCCAAAGGGGCTTATTGGTATGGGAAACATACATTCACATTACCAAAGAAACTAAAAACAAAAATCTGGTCCTCTCTCTCGGTTACACGGTGGAGAGGAGGTCGTGTTGCTCTGGCTCTATCTGTTTGGCGACGCCTGGAAGCTGTTTCACATCCTCCTGGATCCATCTCTTCCTATATATTCATATTATATGTATCAAGGAGGAGGGTCGTACTGTAAAGGACAGAGGATGTCGTAACCCCTACACATTGTAAAGCCCCCTGAGGAAAATTTGTGATTTCTGATTTTGGGCTTTACAAATAAAATTTACTTGACTTGCCACTTTGCTTGATGCCGAGTATACCAGCTGACGGCCCTATGGAACACTTCAACGTCACTTCCAAATAGAAAATAACACCCTGTAAATGAGGCATGCAAAAAAGCAGGTGCTTCCACACAGATGTGTTCTCTAACTCTGATTACAATTTACATTTAGGCAATTTAGGCAGATGCTTTTATCCAGAGCGACCTACAGTAAAGTGCAAGAGTAAGAGAGTGAAGATTCCTCAAGCATCAACTGGGTAAAGAGCCCGGTACTTCGGAGTGTAATGAACAGTGAATGCGACATCAGTCAAGACGGTTAAATAGTAACATCTATCCTGTCAGCGGTCTAAATAATATGGTAACAGCAAGGACATGAGCCTCTGCAGTGTGTGTGTAGAGGGTGAAGCAAGAAGTCAGGGTTGGGTGAAAGTCTTGAGGTCAGGGAGAAAGGTGGGATTGGAAGAAATGGATTTTCAGTAAGTGATGTAAAATAGACACAGACTGTGCAGCCCTGATCGATGTAGGAACATCATTCCAACTGTGGTGCCGAGGGGGGGGAGGGAGCCATGACAGGGCAGGGTTTCACAGGGGACAGAGGCTCAGTTGAAAAGCAGCAGCCAAGTGCAGAAGCCAGGCCAAACTGCTGGGTTGAATCACGGCCTTTGGGTTGCCTTATAGGCAGCAGCAGTGTTTTGAAACATAGGCGAGAAGCCAGCAAGGAAAAGATTGTGAGGAGTTACATTTTGGAGGTTGAAGACAAGCTTGGCTGGAGCATTCTGGATAAGAAGTGGATGTGTGAAGGCCAACAAGGATGGAGTTACACACTCAAGCCTGGAGACAGGAGAGCTTTGGAACCGGAGCCGAGCAGAGCCCCTTGTTCAAGCACCGACGTGTGCTGTGAATGAGAATAGGAGGATGGAACAGCGGCAGAAATATGGGGCTTCGGAGATAGTTGGTCGTCATAGACAGTTGCAGGTTTGAGCGCCAAAACTTTTAACAGGACCCCGTTTCATTGAAGGCAAACTGAAGTTTCAATTCTCTTCACTTTTTGTGTATGAAAACATATAGTTTTCCACTTTTCAAAGGAAGGACAAAAATATTTTGGACAAATTTGTCAAAACAATATCTTAGATCAGTTGAGGAAATACCAAGCACCGCCCACCAGCCGGAGCAAACTTTCTCATTTTACAGCTAAACAGTACACTACAAGATGTTTCTGAAAACATTTTACGTTAGAAATAGGCATTACAGTATCAGATTATTGATTCATATTTGATTAGCGCTGCCTAGTTTGACCGTTTGATCGAAGCTTGCGAGTGACTGACAGCTGCCGCCGTTGAATAAACAGCCAATAGGAACACTCTCTCTCTGAAATGTCCTGTGATTGGCCAAAGTCTCACGTCACAGGTTAGATTTGTTAATGCCTGAAAACAGAGCCATGAGGAGGTGCAGAAGTCTAGTTATCACTCAGAACAATATGCTGAAAGGTTATTATGGAGTTTTTGCCCAATGATGCCAAAAACATTCTGCCTACTGTGGCTTTAACTAACGCCACGTAGCCTACGTAACTTAAATAACAAACGTAGGGTACCTATTTTCACCCAAACCAAAATCTTTTTTTTAAACTTAACCAAGTAGTTTTGTTGCCTAAATCTAAATTTGTTTTGTTTTGATTCACATCGTTAAATTTCGCTTTCACTTTCACAACCTGGTAGGGGCAGTTTGGCAGAAAAATAATTAATTTTAAATTCCTTTTTGTATTTACAGTTTTGACTGAATAAGTTCACAAATAAGTTAAGTCAAAATAAACATCGAGGATATGCTGATTTCTTAGCAAAAATTTGTTTTAACTCTCAGTTTGACTTAGACCTTGTAATTTCAACTGAATTATTTCTAGCTAAAAATGTCTCACCTTGAGAACCCAGTGAAGATGATCCCCATGTAGAAAGAAACTGCATTCAAACTGCAAAAAAAAATTGTTAAAGGAGTGCAGAAGCTGCAGCATCTGGTGTTACAAACATAAAGCCACAATGGAGAGAGGCCAGCTCTACTGTGCTGTGGGCTAAATGTGTGTGGGAGTCCCTGGTTCTGCACAGTCCCCCACTAAATTATTTTACCATCTGGATGACTGGCTGAAATTACAGATGAGCTATTCATCCCTGCTGGTGATTCTGCCGACGTCCAGAGAGAGAATCATACAAAATAATTCAGAAAATGCACAACAAGTCTAAAATACGTGTGAATATCCTTCTCCGTCTGTCAGTCTAACCAACATTATAGGTTGGTTAGAAACTGTGTAATCATTTCTAGTACAAACTGCCTTGATGCATCTTACAAAGGCTGTAAAGAATCGCTGGTGTGTATGTGTTAACCAACCCGTTAGTGATTATCTAGCAATGAACTTAATGCTTCTTATTGGTACTTCCGTATTCAACATCATTTGAGAACGAATGCTAATGTAACCCATTAATTCAGTGCTATTACTGCATATTTAGAGTATTCACTCGTTTGTGGATTTATTAGGGCCACCTTGCTGTCTAAAGCCATTTGTAGGAAATTACAGGATGTGGTCTGTAATAGACATAGACCTTCCACAGGACAGAGCCAAAAGTGTCCCCAAGGGGGGGAGGAGTTGAGGGGAGATGCAGAGGGAGAGACGTGAGCAAGATACTGCGTGAGGTGAATTTAATCACAAATTGTACTCCTTCTCAGAGTCATAAATCCATTAAATATGAACACAGACATGATACACATATTGATATCATTCGGTGTGACCTACACCTCCCGAGGATATGATTATCTCCGATGTGCATCGCCAATAAACAACCGTAAATCTGCTTAGAAATCATAGAAAGAAATACTCTTCAGAACTTTTCTTCACTATCAAAGTAATCCAGGGATCATTGTCTGTACATCCATGGGTACACTGAAGGAACTGCTAATAACCAAGCCCCCCAGGAAGAGCGGCGGTCATTGATGCCAATTTTCGTAGTGGCCAAACGGTGATACTACAACTTCTGTGTCCGTCACGTGATGCCATTAGGCCCAAAAATACTTTTTCCCATAGACTTACATTGGGAAAGAGACGTCTGTAACTCTTGAACACTCTAATAACCCTTATTTAAATAGCCAGAGTTATTTCCCTTCCTCCGTTCATGTGAATGAGACCCAGACCGAGGCTGGAGCGAGGGCTGGAAGGCGGAGTTAGCAAGCCCTGACGACAGCGTGACGGCTGTGACCCCGTGACCGAGCCATGTGACCGAGCGGACACTACTGCGCCTGCTCTATGGGCCCAATGGATGCGGAAGATCGCCGGAAGATCCGGGGTACTTTTCCATTTTGGCATCATGCCCCACTGAGCAACTTTCAGGAATGAACGGTGCCCCGCCTCGAACACTGTATCCAGTTCTCTTAAAGCTGGAGTAGGTGAGATTTGGAGCAAATATGATTTAAAAAAAGTTATTTTTATAAAACAGTCGCTATATCCTGACAGTAGTACATGAAACAGGAAACCTGAAAAAAATCATGTGCCTCTGTGTCCTCCGGTGTCCTCTGGTGCTCCTAACGGCATGTACAAGATTTCACCGACCGGAGGAAAACACGCAGTCAGAGCTGATCTGAGGCCTGTTGTCCAGCTGCCGTCTATGAGAGCCGGCTGTCAATCACTCGCGAACTCCGACCAAACGGTCAAACTAGGCAGCGCTGATCAAATATTAATCAATATTCTGTTACTGTAATAACTATTTCTCTCCTCAGATGTTTTCAGAATCATCTTGTAGTGTACTGTTTAGCTGTAAAATGAGAAAGTTTGTGACCCAGCCACCATGTTCAGGTTAGGTTGAGATGGCAAAGTCTCCCGTCACGGGCTGGATTTTCTAAAGCCTGAAAACAGAGCCATGAGGAGGTGCAGAAGTCTAGTTTTCTCTCAGAACACTTGAATTACAATATGCTGAAAGGTTATTATGGGATTTTTGCCCAATGATGCCAAAAATATACTGCCTACTGCCACTTTAATACATTCGTGCTAATAACTAATTCAGCATTCTTTTAATGGTTTGGTAATTTGGCAAAAATGTAACAACAAAAAAAAACATGGCTCGAAAACGTATGTAGCTGACATTACAACAGCACATTTAATGAGCTTTTACAGGGTCTTGCTCTCCTGATGGTTTTAATGTTTCTGTCATCATACTGGTTCCCATATTGGCCTATATATTGGTGGTAACCTTTTTTTTCTGTCAAATCAGCAAAAACATTTTGGGACTTACCCCCTTTTTCATACGAAATTCAAATTCCACACTCAGCTGATAAAAAGAAGAAAAAATAGAGAGAGACATGCGGTAAAAACTCAGAGATGCACTTTGAAATATAGACGCCACTCCGGACGAGACTTAAATCACAGATAAACAGCAGGTAATTGCGGCTGTAATCATTACTGGGGTTGGGGTGAAAAATGACCCACATAAACACTCGGACTTGGATTACAATCAGAGGTCAACGCAGGTAATGTTAAAATCACCCCACTTGCCCTAGAGACATAAATCCAGTCCCAATGGGGCTTAATTCAACAGCCCAGCAATAAATCCCACCTTTATGGTTATAATAGCCTACCCTCATTGATATAAATTGGGTAGAAATAGCTCTCAGTATAATGAGTATAATGCAATTCAACAGCTCCACAATCAACAAGTTAACACCTCTCTGAAAAACAGTCTCAATAAAATCTGGATATAATTATTTATTGCAGGGCTGTTAGGACTGCATTCGTTTCAAGACAACTGCAGACAATAACATTTGAAATTCTTTTTGAGTTTTTGTGCCGCTCACACCACAACACACATTTTGTCCCAGACTTTTTTTCATGCTGATGTGAGAGTTTACAAACTACACAACTGATGTCAGACGAGGCGTGCACATTTCAAGATTATTTCACGTTGGTAAGCTGGTAATACTTTGACCAGCTAATAAAAAGTTGTTTTTTGCAGTGCACTGCAGGATGAGGCTGGTGCTGTTACTATGCAGGGTTGCAATAGATTCCTTAACATATATTGCTGCTTTCCAGAGATTTACAGTGAGCACAAAACCCAATGGACACTCTGATATAAACAGAGGAAGAGAGATGATGACATGCTTTACAGGTGGAGAGTCGTTTTATGCTCTACGCTTGCATCATTTAAGACAGACCAAAGCACCGCAGAGGGAAACGACGGAGAGAAAGAGGTGGTTGAAAGAGACACAGCCAGCGAGAGGGCAAAGAGATTAGTCAGGGAGGAAAATTGGAAAGGGAAAGATATATAACAAACATTGGAGAAAAAGAAAGAGATGAGACAGAACAAATTGGATGAGATTTCAGAAGCGGGGAAGGCAGAAATTGAGGAAACAATGAAGATGCAAGAGATGAGCGAGGAAAAAGGGAAGAGAGAGAGAAGAAAGACAATGAAGGACACAAAGGTGTGAGGGAAGAAAAGACATTATTGCCTTTTGATTTGGAGCAGCGAGCAGTCAGAGAAATCATCATTGGCTCTTGGAGTGACATCCTCTCCTGTACAACACACACACACGTTAATCAGGCCCACGCACTGTGTATTCGCAGTAGCAGATCTGGTCTAATGATGCCCCTACTGATGAGTGGGATAGTAGCCTAATATATCACTGTGTGTGTGTGTCTCACATGATGGGATTACCTCTCGTCGAACATTGTGTCAGTGGTACATAACAGAGATTACCGGACACACACTTTCACTCTCACATGCTTCCTCTCACGTGCCAGCAAATGAAACACAGATGGCTTACTGATGATCATGAGAAATATATTATTCAATGCCCAGTTACACAACAGTCCTGGACACCGGCACAGCAGCCACTACCACACCAAGCTCCAATAACAGCCTATATCCAAGCTAACGTTTGACCTAAAGCCAAAGGAGCGATGCCGGATATGGATCGAACAGTGTGGAAGACCTCACTGTATACTTTAAATATGAGAGTAGTACACTTTGAGTACACAACTAGTTTACACTCAAGTTGTATTTCGTACTGCAACTAGAATATGAACTATGCTACAAGTGAACTTATAGGTATACTGTTAGTTTACTAGTTATATACTTGTAGCCCATTTTTTTATTTATTAAAGTACACTTTAAAGTATACTCTCAGTAAACAACTAGTTTAATAGTTTTTAATGCAAGTATACTTTTAAGTTTTCTTAAGTGAACTTATAGTACTTAGCCAAACATACTTTTCTGTATACTTTTCAGTATAAGCCAAGTATACTTAGACTTTTCTGTATACTTGTCGGTATAAGCCTCAGTATACTTAAGTATAATTTTGTTAAGTTTATTTCTGATGAGTACATAAAAAGTAATCTGAAAGCATACTCTCTTATTTTAAGTTTAAAAGAAGTATACTAATAGCACACTTGAATAAACCCTCTTTGTAAGGGTAATGAAAGCTATAGGGAGTCAGGGACCAAGCAGTGAGGGCGTTATATAAATGCAAATCCAAATTAGTTTCTATGTCCAATTCATTGTCTCAATGCGCTTATACAGCCATTATGCAAATGGATCAATTCAGCTGCCAGAGGAAACTCGGACGAGAGCACCAATGTTAAGCGGTGCTACTCCTGGCGACTAAAGGGGGCTTTTGTCATGAAAGAAGAAAGAAAAAACGCAGAATGGAAACATCCATCCATCCATTATCTGTAACCACGTATCCTATTCAGGGTCGCAGGGGGGCTGGAGCCATTTAGAGACAGACAACCATTCACATTAGGAGGGAAACATATCATACATGAATGAAGAAATAATTAAAAGTTCAAGTTAAAGCAGCAGTAGGGGAGATTGGAGCAAATATCTAAATATGATTAAAAAACGGTCACTATATCCTGGCAGTAGTACATGAGACCAGTAATCTGGAAAAATCATGTTCCTCTGTGTCCTCCGGTGCTCCTAACGGCATCTGCAAGATTTCACAGACCGGAGGAAAACAACCAATCAGAGCTGATTTGGAGTCTGCCATCCAGCTGCCGTCTATGAGAGCCAGCTGTCAATCACTCGCGAACTCCGACCAAACGGTCAAACTATGCAGCGCTGATCAAATATGAATCAATATTCTGTTACTGCAATGCCTATTTCTCTCCTCAAATGTTTTCAGAAACATCTTGTAGTGCACGGTTTAGCTGTAAAATGAGAAAGTTTGTGACCCGGCAGCCATGTTAAGATCTGTCAACGAAATACCAAGCACCGCCTACTGGCCGGAGCACAGCCAATAGGAACGCTCTCTCTCTCTGAAATTACCTGTGATTGGCCAAAGTCTCCCGTCACGGGCTAGATTTTTTAAAGCCTGAAAACAGAGCCATGAGGAGGTGCAGAGGTCTAGTTTTCTCTCAGAAGACTTGAATTACAATATGCTGAAAGGTTATTATGGAATTGTTGCCCAATGATGCCAAAAATATACTGCTTACTGAAGCTTTAAATGGCGTAGGCTATGGCGTCCTATTGTTAAGAGGGGTAGGGGTGGGGGACAGGGGATGTTCAGGGGTAGATAAAAAGTCAACAGTAGATGCTCCATATAAGTGTACATCATCTGAAAGCTGGGAACTTGAAGATTAATATGAGATGCTGCTCAGCACTGTGTGTCATAAATGAGAAATAAAAACCAATAATTAACTAATCCCGATCATTCGATGATTCGGGATAAATTGAAATTACTGCAATTTGTGGATTGGCTTGTAGGGGCGAAGTAAACCTGTGCATGTTCAAATTTTGTGAATTTTGACCCATGTATTTGCACCATTGACCAATAGCAAGCTGTCTTGACAGTGCTGTCCTTTGAGGGGACAGAGAGCGGACCGAAGCAGTGACAAAATGGAAGAAGCTGTGCTGCACCATTCACTTAACCTCCTCTGTCTGAGTACTGAATAAACTGTGTGAACTGGTCCCATAAGAGATTGAGCTAAGCTAAAGACTTAATGAGTTTGCTAACTGACCATTAGCAAGCTTGCTTTCACGGCCCAATCGTGTTAGTGGCTAGCTCACCAGCTACAGCAGTTTTCCGACTAGCCGTCTGAGTATAGTGACGACACTTTACCACTTTCTGGTGTGACCAGGCCTTAAGAGGGCGGCTCCAAGTTTGATCATTACAACATAGTTTTTAAATTGTGTTTTTTTCTGTCAGTGTGGTGTGTCAAATGATTCTAAATACTAAGATACCAATGAATCGTAGCTGTGGAAAATGTAGAGTGAATGCTTCAGCATTGTAATTGTGAACAAAAGACAGTGCCAAATATACAGAATTCATCCAAATCGCTGCTACTACATGCATTGTTTGATGCAATAATGACTATTGTGACTATAATAATGACTTTTTTAACAAACGAGAATACAGTGTACATTTCTTTCCTTGCTTAGCTTGATGTGTAACTTGGCCTCCCCCTTCACATCACCATCTGTGAAATGCTTGCTCAGAGAGTGTGCAGAGTGCTTTAAACATGAAATGAAAGCAAAAGTCAAATAGTCATGAACTAAACTGAAACAAAGACACTAAGCTGCTACCACCAAGAGAAAATAAAGCGTATACGCATTATAGTAAAAGAAAAAAATAGGATGAATGGCCATTCATTAAAAGCATGATGAAGCAACTAACTTTTACAAAGTAATTTAAATGTTATTATGATTTTATTATTTTTAGATAATTAGCCTACGCCCCCAATTCAGGTTGTGCAAAGAAAAAAAAAAGCAAAGCAGAAGGTGCTTATTCCTCACAGAACTTTGAAAGTGACTCCAGAGTTAGAATATTGTAACACGACCCACCTCCTGCCCCTCCTTTATGCGAGAAAAGTTTTATGAATTAAGGGGAAACATGTTAAAACTTTAATGAAAAGCTGATTGTTCACTGTAACTTTGCAAGTCAAATAGTTAAGTAGTTGCACAAGGCTCCATACACGAGGTAGATACACAATAGTAAATGATGTGTTAAAAAAGATAGTAATGATTGAGGCATCTGACTCTTTATAAATGATGGAAAAAATAATTATGTGATGTGTGAAAGGGGCTGCTTGTATTGACAAACCCACAGAGAATTACCACCAACGGTTCCCCTCAGCTCTACGGAGCATTTTAGGCACTCTTAGCCAATTGTTTTGGTTTTCCAGTCTGCTATTTTATTGGTTCAAAAAAGGGGGAGTCCAAGGCACTCTTCTGTTAAAAAATAAAAAGCCTTTATTCAAATGGCTATTTCATGATGAAATGCTAAAAACAATGCTGGTACATGTTCAGATTGGGTAACAATCCACGCGTAGCGGCACAAACAGCCTTCTTCAGGGCTGGATTATTATCTGTTATGATATCTATTCAATCCAAAGCCCAACACAAAGATAATTAACTAAACTATACAGTTAAACTTTATTATATTCCTCATATGCACACAGGTACATAAATACAAATTTGACCTCTGTAATGACCTTGCACAGCACCCGGGGGGAGCAACAGTGTCTCGCTCAAGGACACTTTCTTTTTTCTTTTTTTTAATTGAGTATAATCGTGTAATTAAGTAATTGAGTAAATATAATATGTTCCCTTCATCTGCAACATAAATTTCATTGCATATTGCTTTTCAATTCCCATTTTTGACGTCTTTTTAATATAATGATCTCATGTCATGTTCTAATTAATGAATATAACCAGTTTTTTTAGGGTCTTAATAACTACAGAATTGGACCGGAGAAAAAAAAGAAAAAGTTGTGGCGGAGTGGTTCATTTTTATAAAAATAAAACCAAAATCATAAATGATGTTGAACAACATTTTTATAGGGAACCACATTTTTTAACTCTGAACCGGTCCGTTAACTTTTTGGGTATAATAGGAACAGTTCTACTTGTACCAAGCTTTTTTTTTTAATGTGGAAACTGAAAAAGTTGAAAATCATAATGTGAGGTAATTGTATGCTAATGTGGGCGCGGGTGCCTGGAGGGTAAACGAGTACACAGGAGGAGAGTCAGGAGGTGAGTTTGGGAATCAGCTCCCATCTGCTGCGGCACTTTGGAGGCCGCGGACTTTAACACCGTGGACAAGAAAGGACAGGTGCTGGAGGTCAGAGACGGAGGGCAAAGAGCATCTGTATTTGTATCCGGAAAGAGTCATTTTATTTGTGTGTGGCGTATGCGTCTGTGTGTGTGTGTCAGAGGGACAGATGCTGGCGTAGCGGGTGCACCGTCCCCTGACAGGTGACAACTCTAACTGCTTTGAAAACCTTATGGCCAACAGAGCAGGGTCACATTGTTAGGTAAATACTTTCCGATTCTCCAGGGAGGCTCTCTTTAACCTGTCTGATGTGCCGTGGGGACACTGTTAATTAGGTTCTTCAGGAAGTAGCTGGCAGCGTTTGCATTATGTCCGTGATAAACAGCCAACATTTTGAGGCCTAAAAAACAGCCAGGTGAATTTAGTTCAAAGAAACCAAATGTGGTAACATGAATCTCATATCTAACTCAGATTATTGGCCATAACTAGATTATTATGTACATGTAAAAGGACCCTCTGTCAGATAATTCTCTCATGGAAATGTGTCTCTCTTTCTCTCTCTCTTTTTTTTCATTTTCCTAACATACATTCTTACTCCTTACATGGTGGAGAGGAGTAGACAAGACGTCTATTTTATGTCTGTCTTGTCCTGGGAGAGGGGTTCCGTCCTCAGCTGCTTTTGCATTTTTTTCCCTTTTAACAAGGTTTGTTTGGGGAGGTTTTCCCTATCTGAAGTGAGAGTCGAAAAGGACAGAAGCCCTGTTCAGACCTGGCATTAACATGCGTCCTCAGTGATCCGAACACAAGCGGACAGCATTAAGTACGTCTGTTCACACCTTGCATTAGAATGTGTCTCTAAATGCGTCTCCAGTGATCCGATCTCACTTCCCCGCTCTACAGTATATGCAAATAAACACGTAGTAAACACATGGCTAATACTGCAGTCGTTGTGACGTAATATTACAGGGATATCAGTAGTAATATCATACATATTTGTGAATTCGGGCCTATTTTATTAACATCAAAATAAAAGGTTATTGTACCGGCGGTCTCCGTGGACCTCCATGCCTTTGCCAGACAACAGCGGGGTGCAGCGCTTCAGAGAGCCGGGGAGGAGAGAGCGAGTGAGCGCTTGGCGACACATCTCCGACAGTATCATAATAATGCACTCTGCGTGGCTAGTCTGATAGTCTGTAGATACGTAGCCTATATATAAGAATAAAATGCAGTTGTAACGACAGGATACAGCACAGAAGCCGTTTCCATGCCGCGAGGCAGACAAGCACTCGCGTCTTGCCTGTCTATACACATGAGGAGCGCAGAGACCCGCTGATCCCAGCGGGACGTCAGTAGAGTAGGCGGTCCTTCAATGTGGCCAAGGACACATTCGCGTACACACTGCTAAAAGAATGTGGCCATATGTTATATGATATTGGGCTATACAAATAAAATTGACTAGACGTGATCATCACCTTATTCGTGCTCATGCGACATAATCTGTGTGACTTTCTGACTATTTCACGTGAAGAAAGTTGGAGGCACCTTACTTGCAAACCTGAAAATATTCATTACAGCTTCAGATGTGAAAAAAAAAAAACAGACACAGAGATAAAGAGGAAAATAATATTCATATAGGTATAGTCAATGTGCTCGTCCTCAGGGAGCACTGAGGGGTTAATGGAGGAGGATTTTAGAAACAAAGAAAGTGGAGGGAAAGGGGTGGGTGGGACCGGATGATATCAAAAATATTGACATTACATATTGTTAAATATGAGTAAGAATATAAGAGAATTGTAGACGTATGATATCATTAAATGTAAATACAAATGTGGTCATTAAACATATTTTTAGTGTTAGCTTAGTGACAGGTTTATCCTTCTTTTGTCAGGACAACGTTGGTGTCAATAGCATTTCATTTCCATCCAACTTGTCAGTCTTCACTCCCAGTCCTTGAAAACACCCATGGCCTGAGGCCAAACCGAAGGGCATAGTTGACAAGGACATGCAGATGCTTTCATCACTCTCCAGGTTTGGTTGGAGTAAATGGATAAGTGCCCAAAATTTGAAAGTAAATTCTTCTTTCACCTTGGCTGATGATCAGTGCAGAAAGGATTTATCTTGATCTTGGAACTGGCCCAGTGGGTGCCGTTTTGTCTAACACTCCTGCAAGAAAATTCTCCCATAACAAGGTTGAGGTGGCTGGCACACCGCTCACACACCAATAATGTTTGCTCATTCAGTCGGCAGGGTGCAGCTGAGACAGGCTGCAGAGCCAAAAGGAGACCGGTTATTTGCTTAAATATTAAGTCAGGCCCATTATTTAAACCCTTGTGCTGGGATAAAGCGGGGTACTAACATAGTTCCCAAGTGCAGTTAATCATTGTTAATCACACTGCTTCTTTGACAGAACATAGACAGATTAAGAAGGCTGCAGAATCTTTTGGCTTTTTTTTTTGTCAGTGAGAAGATCGATACCACTCTGTCCATTAAATATGAAGTGACAGCTAGCAGCCGGTTAGCTACGCTTAACACAAAAGTTCGAAACTGGCTCCGTCCAAAGTTGACGAAATCTGCCTACCAGCACCTCCAAAGCTCACCAATTCACATTTTAGGCTCTCTCTTGTTTCTTTAATCTTTACAAAACCCAAAGTGTAAAAAACAAGTTGTGGTTTTTCATTGAGTTATGTTCTGGACAATTTCTTGGCCGGGTGCAGTGACTGACGCTTGGGCCAGATCGCCCGCGTGAGCAGTGCGTGATGGCTGCCTCACTGAACTGCTGCGTGTCTCACGCGTGTGGCATCCACAACGGCAACGTTTCTACCGCTGGGCTGCTGCTGCCAGCTCTTTCTTTCCACATAGAGTTTGCATTTCATAATGACCATTTCATTTCATTTTAAATGTCATTTATATTTATTTTAGACAGAAAAAGGTTAAGAACGATGTGATAATTTGCAAATAACAGTAATAATCCACAGTTAAAACCCCGTTCTTTATTCATTCATGGAGCCCTGCAAGTCACTGCATTTCCTACAACATTGGAAGTGTAGTAATGTTGCTGATATGATGTCAATATTGACATGATGTTAACTTGTTCAACTGTACTTGCCACAGTTGGGCACACTGGTCTCTGCAGTGTTCAAAGATCTCATAATTTACTTTACAACGAGTACATAACCGAACTGATCATAACTAATCATATAGAAATAAAACCCAAATCATAATAAACCATAGTTTCCCTTTAAGATGGCGATCCCTACATGTGTATGTGGGGTTGGCGGGGTGGATAGGGCAAATGCTTAGGGCTCTAATGAGATGGAGCCTGAGGAACTGTTATTTTGGTCAAACTTACCCTACTGAAATGAAAACCGTTATTGCATGAAATATTTTTAAATGCACATTCCTGCTAAGGAGTTCATGAATGGTCAAACACCAGATGAGCTGCTTGTGGTATACTTTCTGAAACCAGACTTCGGACTAATCTGAGGACAAAGACAAGTCGAGACAGATACTTTTTGAAAAGTTTCTGTTCATTTAGAGGAGCTTCTGCCATTACCAACATTGGGAGATGAAGAAAAAAAGCCAGAGTCCTGCTGGTGACCGGATCAGGGGATGTGATGGTCCTTGGATGGTCATTCTTTGCATGTTTGTGTGGGTGTTTGTCAGAGTATCTGTGTATGAATCTTTGCCTGCTCCCAAGTATCTGTGTGTGTGTGTGTCCAAACATTTCCACACAAGGCCATGGTTCAGTAGCCCATCTGTGTGTGTGTGTGTGTGTGTGTGTGTGTACTGTAAAAGCAGAGAGATGTAGTGCAGATATCAGTGTGTTTGTGTGTGTGTGTGTGTGTGTGGTGTGTGGTCAATGACAGCTAATCTGTGAGCAGGTGTGGTTTTTTGAATACACACGCTCAGTAAATCAGTTAAATCTCGCTGTCTGCGGATGATGCATGACGCCACTAGAGGCACATCACTCACGCTGTCATGACATGTATTTGAGCAAAATATGCTCACAGAGGTTTCTCCTTTAAACTTTTCCTCTCTCTGAACTTGCTGAGAGTGTTTGGTGTACTATTTTATGGTTTTTAGGGGAACCGAAGTAGAATGCCAAACCAAATTTCGAGCTAAATAAAGACAGATTTTGTGCAAAAGCTTTGCTTGATTGTTAACTTACAGCAGTACCTATCAAACACAGCCTTCGCAATACATAAGCCTATTTGGGCTGACATGCTCTACTCACTAAAGGACTTTTTAAACTTCATATTATCAGCCCCTTTTCACACACACCATTAACCCATTGTTAACCTAAGCCTAGAGCTATATGATTCACACGGCACTTCTACTAGCCCCGGGTTAAATGTCAGTTGTAACATGAATTTATAACATGACAATTTGGGCTTTCTCCTGTCTCCGTCCGCTATACCGGTCTAGTTAGTCCTGTTGCAGGATCCGTAGACAACCCCGATCCCTCCGCCCCTCTCCTTCCCCCATACACACACACACACACACAGATGACTGACAGTCGCTCACTGGCACCACCAACACTCAGAGTGATTTTGTTGTTGTGAGACAAATCTTCATGGGGTTGGTGGAGTTTAGCTAACAATGCCAGGTACTAACTTCGGGCGAAATATGGCAAAAAGTACAACAAAGACTACGAAAAAGAGAGTGGACCTAAAAATTGTATTCACCCTGAAGTGGGGGACAATTCAAAGGCAGTTTGCTGTTTTTGTAAGTGTGATATACGAGCACATCATGCAAATCTGGTTCAACATGCTGGCACTGAAAAACAAAAAAGAAACGCAGCACCGTTCTCTTCAGTGAGGCTTACAGACATTGGATTCACGGTCTTTGCAAAAATGCAGAAATTAAATTAAATGTAAAGGGCGGCTGTGGCTCAGAGGGTGGAGCAGGTTGTCCACCAATTGGAATATTGGTGGTTTGATCCCCGGCTGCTCCAGGTCACATGTCGATGTGTCCTTGAACAAGACACTTAACCC
The DNA here is from genome assembly GCA_916700685.1 of Adelosebastes latens. Lineage (NCBI taxonomy): Eukaryota > Metazoa > Chordata > Actinopteri > Perciformes > Sebastidae > Adelosebastes > Adelosebastes latens. The sequence goes on along the minus strand of CAKAKR010061035.1, from coordinate 18,868 downwards.
CAAATTGCTCCCGAAGGCATAGCCATTGGTGTGTGAATGAGTATTTAGATTAGATCCTGATGGGCAAAGTTGGCACCTTAGCAGCCTCTGCCATCAGTGTGTGTGAATGGATGAATGCTGACATGTAGTGTAAAGCGCTTTGAGTGGTCGGACGACTACAAAAGCGCTATATAAAAGCAAGTCCATTTACCATGTTCAACTTCTTTAAGTTCAGTTGACAAGAAAAATGTAAAGTTACAAGATAAAAATGGAAGCAAAAGTGAAATATGAAGTGATCAAGTGGCCACCTCTCTCATATTGTGGTAGGTAGGTAAGGTTGCTTGTTTTGGTCTTTTTTGGGGTTTAGATTTACTTCTTTTGGGCTTGTTTCTATAGACCTGGTTGCTCGTTTCTCTCGCAAGATCTGGCAACAATGAGGGCCAGCAAGCCCTTGGCCCTCAGGGTTAACTTTGGATTGTGCCAGGATTGTGCCAGTGTGAAAGCTTTCTTAGCCCCAGGCCAACAGCTCCCTCAGCCTGGGGCTAAGTGCAGTGTATGAAGCCCTTAAGGGGTTCATCATCTAGCAACCATGGATATCTGTACAATATGCCACAGCAAGCCATCAATTAGATGTTGAGATATTTTTACTGGATACGTGAAAAACTGTTCATGTTAGGAAATGTTGGGCGAAGTCATTAGGATTCATCCTCTGGGCACCGTGGATATCTGTACCAAATTCTACGGCAATTCATCCAATAGTTGTTGAGGCATTTCAGTATTGGACCAACGTGGTGGCCCAGAAGACTGTCGGTGCTATTCCTGCTAGTGTGGCTGAATATAATGGCACAATATATGGCTAAGCCAGTCACCACACATACTTTACTGTTACATGTGCCCCCCAAGACAACTAAATAGTTCCAGTTACTAGTGTACAATAACTGCTCACTGTGTTTGTAAGGAGTACAGCTCCTTTTGGTCAAATCAGTTTTAACTAGGGATAAGCTATCATAGCAAGCAAATTTAGCTGTCTAAGCTAATGCACAGCTAATGTTAGCAAGCAAAGTCGCGTAGCCTCAAATTTGTGTTAACTTTATTCCCACAATGATGCAAATGTGGTGAGGGGTAGCTGCCTGAGGTAGACCTGGTTAGCAAAATCAAACTAGAAAACTAAAACTAAATAACTGTGATTATTTAGTTGAAGTTATTGTAAATCTATCTATGTATCTATCTATCTATCTATCTGCTCATCAGTACGCAGTTTCCCATCTAATTGGGGCTGAGAGCGACAGAAACTTAGATTGACTAAAGCACTATTTTTAGTTTTGTTTGTTGTTATTTGTTGATAATAAGTCTGTCTATCGATGAAACTATTTAATTGCGATTAGTCACAAATTAATCACACGTTTTTTTATCTGTTCAAAATGTACCTTAAAGGGAGATTTGTCAAGGATTTAATACTCTTATCAACATGGGAGTGGGCAATGTGCTAAAATGAATTTGCGTTATTATTGCATTAACTTTAACAGCCCTAGCTGATAATAGGGAAAATACAGAATAAAATACACCTTATCCTTTAATTTATCCTGTAAAGGCTTCTTTTATACGAATGTACGTTGAAGGGCCCTGAATATCGTCTTCTGTGATTGTAATGTTTAAATGTTTGTATCCTTGTTTCTTGTCCTTGTCCTTTCTGTGATGTTGCAAATGGAGCTGCTGTGAAGCAAAACAAATTTCAGACCTGTCTGACAATAAAGTATTATCATATCATATCGTAATGATGAATTGTATGTACATTATCCATACACAAAGGGTAAAAAACACCTGTTTTCCTCAAACAATGCATTTTCACCTCAACACCACAGAACACACTCCCTGACAGGAAGTTGAGTTCTGTGCTGGTTTTCCCTCATACTTCTGTGGTCTGTGTCTCCCCCTGACGTCCCAGT
>CAKAKR010061035.1:0-16923 GCA_916700685.1 Adelosebastes latens | reverse complement strand
ACAGCTAATGTTAGCAAGCAAAGTCGCGTAGCCTCAAATTTGTGTTAACTTTATTCCTACAATGATGCAAATGTGGTGAGGGGTAGCTGCCTGAGGTAGCAAAATCAAACTAGAAAGCTAAAACTAAATAACTGTGATTATTTAGTTGACGTTATTGTAAATCTATCTATCTATCTATCTATCTGCTCATCAGTACGCAGTTTCCCATCTAATTGGGGCTGAGAGCGACAGGGATGTCAGAAATTTAGACTGACTAAAGCTCTGTTTTTGTCTTTTCATTTGATTTGTTGATAATAGGACTGTCTAATGACGAAACAAGTTAATCGCGATTAATCACAAATGAATCACACATTTTTTATCTGTTCAAAATGTAAAGGGAGATTTGTCAAGAATTTAATACTCTTATCAACATGGGAGTGGGCAAATATGCGCGTTATTATTGCGTTAACTTTAACAGTCCTAGTTGATAATAAGAAAAATACAAAATAAAATACACCTTATCCTTTAATTGACCCTGTAAGGGCTTCTTTTGTACATCATCCATACACAAAGGGTAAAAACACCTGTTTTCTTCAAACAATGCATTTTCACCTCAACACCACAGAACACTCCCTGACAGGAAGTGGAGTTCTGTGCTGGTTTTCCCTCATACTTCTGTGGTCTGTGTCTCCCCCTGACGTCCCAGTGTACGGCGGTGGAGCTGTCAGTGTTAGACATGGTCTGTGGGTTATCGGTGCTGGAAGCTGCTATCCAGTGCAGGACAGGACAGTTAAGCAGACGGGGCTGACAGGCAGACAGGTGTCAACTCAACGGGATTCAGCGTGATCCAGACCTCTCACTCGCCACAGTGCTTCATGAACAGGTGGCTCACGCTGATATAGCACACACACACAGCCATGTTCACATTGAAACACACGCACACACACACACACACACAGCAAAAGAAAAACCCGGTCCCTCAGAGACATGGATGCGTATGCAGGCAAGCGTGAGCACACAGGCATTGACAAGCATCAGTAAGTATACTGGATGTAAAGGGGGAATGCACTCAAAACAGTGGAAATATACACACATACATTTAATATAAGCTATACATACATTTAAGACCATTATATCCTTAAAATGAATCCAATATCAAGGATATAACTTTTATCACACAAACGTTGACAGCAAACTGATGTCCTATGTTTCCAGTAAGGGCTGGGACGATTCACCTATCTCCCTATTTGATACTATCACGATGCTTGGGTGCCGATTAAATATGCGATTCTACAAGTATTGTGACTAGATATTGCGATTTATTTAACACTAGACCATGGGAAAAAATTGAATCATACACTTCTAGTGACTTTTACTTTGGAAAATGTCTAAAATAACACGGTGTGTGTGTTTGATTTTCAACATGTATGATGTCCTGAAGTCTAATATATCAGTAATTGTCAGGCATTATTTGTTAAATCTTTTCCAGCAACCCAAAAATCAAAGAATAAAGACATTTCCCTCACAATTTAGTGGTATTTTCTTTATAATTTATAAGGGACATCGCCCTGTCGGGGTTTATTTCCCAACAATGACCTGCTCGCTGTGCATTATCCTGCTTATTACACGGCTACTTACTTAAAAAATCAATTTGACACAAAAACGGTCCGCCAGAGTCCGACATCAGAACTGTGCCCATAGCAACGGTCTGTAATACGTAGCAACGGTCTGCTATAAAGAAATAACAGACTGTAGAACGCCGTGATTGACCAATCAGAATCGAGTATTCAACAAAGCCGTGTAATAAAACTATCTAAAAGCTTTTTCTTTGTTATTATTTCACTGTCTTTAACATGTTTGGAATGCCATATTTGATCCAATAAGGGCTTCCTGTAAACAACCAGTATATAATTGATCAAATGTGTGACAAAACAAACTGCAATATATTGATCAGTGATAGTCAAGACTCTTATTAATATGAGTGTGACAGCAGTAAAAACACTACTGTGGTTTTAAAGAAGAGTACATTTGTACAATTTTTTCTTGTAGTACTTTCCAAAATAATCCACCCTGACAAGCCATTTTACTGTCTCATTTCCCCCTCAAAGGCACCTTTGCATGCAATTACTCAACGCCTCGCTGTTCCTCTAACACAAGACATGCACACACATACAAATACACACATACTCATACCTTCTATTAACCAAAGCTGAATGACAAGCAGCATCGGAAACTCACTCAGAGATCACCACCACTGCAATAAAACACTGTGTACAATCGCGCTCTCTGACTTCACACAACTCCCTCTTGTGATGTTCAGTGTCAGTTTAAAGGGAGAAGAAAATAAGCAGTTCTCTTGAGGAGTCAGCAACTAAAAATAGAGCGGTAATTGGACACAATCAAGAGGAAAGGGATGGGAGATGAATATATAGGAGGGGCAGAAGGAGAGTGATGATGATGCAGGGGTAAGAAAGACATGTACAATGTGCAGCGGATAGAGGAAAACAGAGACATGCTCACACTGAAAATGGTCAATAATCAGCGGGAGTCCATTTAGCTTCTGTAGGATTACCTCGGTTTATAGACCTGCGTTTTGTTATCTGTTCTGCAACAGGAGGGGTTGCATTAAGGATGCAGAAAGGCTGTGTTCACGCAGGATGTCGAACAGCTGCAAAGCTGCTGAGCTATTTGTCCCAGAGGCATATCTCTACACTCTGACCAACAACTTTAACCAGCAGAATAAAACTGTCAATTGGCATTTTGTGTATATACGTAAAGCGATAAATGCTCCCTCTCTTTTTTATAGGCAACAGTAAAGACAGTATGAACAGAATACATTGTTTTTGTGCTAATATGTAGTAAATTGATCAAATGATGTGTGAAAATTCAACGAACCGACTGCCAAGCCATGCCCCACTTAGTTACTGTTGCTACAACTGACAAGTTTTACGCTCTCACACGAACCTGCAGTTTAGAATTATAATTATCATATTCATATTAAGATGGCCAAACATAAGTGGTGGCTACAAGCTGGACTTTACAGCTGGTCTTATTGGAAAATTCTAGGAGCATTTTACACGTGCTAATATACTCAATGAAAGAAATAATTGTCCCCCGTCCTGATGAAAACACCTATGGTGCGTGCATAAGTGCATACATATGCGCGTGCATGAATGTGTGGTACACTTAAAGCTGCAGTGCGTAGAAATGGAGCAAATATGATTTTTTTTATGAGTTATAAGTTATTTTTATAAAACGGTCACTATATCCAGGTTATCTGAAAAAAATCATGTGCCTCTGTGTCCTCCAGTGCTCCTAATGGCATCTGCAAGATTTCACAGACTGGAGGAAAACAAGCAATCAGAGCTGATCTGGAGTCTGCCGTCCAGCTGCTATCTATGAGAGCCGGTTGTCAATCACTCGCGAACTCCGACCAAACGGTCAAACTAGGCAGCGCTGATCAAATATGAATCAATATTCTGTTACTGTAATGACTATTTCTCTCCTCAAATGTTTTCATAATCATCTTGTAGTGTACTATTTAGATCTATGTTGAGATCTATTGAAGGAACGCCAAGCACCGCCCACCACCGGAGCACAGCCAATAGGAATGCTCTCTCTCTCTGAAATGACCTGTGATTGATCAAAGTCTTCCGTCACAGGCTAGATTTGTTAAAGCCTGAGAACAGAGCCAAGAGGAGGTGCAGAAGTCTAGTTTTCTCTCAGAACACTTGAATTACAATATGCTGAAAGGTTATCATGGATTTTTTGCCCAATGATGCCAAAACATTTCTGCCTACTGAAGCTTTAAGACCAACCATCCTACCTTAAAAAATGTTAAACCATACGATTCATATCACTAAAATGAAATGGCAATGAACTTGTAACAAACCGTTGTGTTAACAGCGCTAGTTGGTGTCATTACAATCGGCCCGTATCTACATGGTAAGAAATGGCTAATCACAAAACAAATCATTTTCTTGTTTCTATGTTTCCATGCATCAGCTAGTTATTTATTACCCTGTAGTCTGTTTTTGTTCAGAGTTTATTTTTTTTTACTTAAAAGGTGTGTAAGAAAGGAAGAGAATGACAGAAAAACGATTTCTGAGGTGATAGTGCGAGGAGGAGGTTGACAGAAAAAAAAAAGGAGTTTTGTCGCTTCATGAGAACGAATGGATACTGTTCTGTTCCTTGGATCATTTTAACGCATCATAAACTCTCCCCGTCTCTCACTTTCCCTCCTAGCTTTCCTTTTCTTTCAGCAACTCTCGCTCTAGTTTCATTTGAAAGGTGCATGCCTCAGAGGTTTGAGTAATATTCCCAACTGACTGTCAGATTTCATATGGAGGCAGCTTTTTTTCCCCCTTGCTAACGCAGCATCCGACCACTGGCCTTTGTTAAAGGGGATGAGTGGCACCTCAAAGCGATGCAGTATTAAAGGGAATCATTTTTGGACAGCAGAGACAGAAGAGACAAAAGAGCGGAGATCAATACAATGTGTGAGACTGAACTATCAAGAAGCACGATGACTGTATCTGTTTCTAACATCGTCTCCTTTGAGTCCTGCTGATCAGTGAGTTTAACTTACAGACAGCGAGTTAAACTTCAGTCTTGAAAGTGCATCTGCTGCTCATTTTATGTCACTGCAGTCACATTAGTATCACCCAAGTCTTCTTAAGGAAACTTTGTTGGTTTTCCGACACCCACGTATGTCAGATTTTAGGCATCATCTTCTCAGTATCTACACTTTAGTTTGAAGCCAAGATCTCCAAACTCTTACTAATGCCAAGAGTCAGAGTCAACTGTCACATATAGTAGCTCCAAAAATACACTGTACATTTCAAAAAGTTGTAAAGAAGTAAGAAATATGTCATATTTTTAGATTGGTTTCCAAAACTTCTTTAATTATTCAGTACTGTCTTGAAAAGGTTATTTAGGCCCCATGTTTACACAGTGCTTCAAGCAAAATAGATTAAAATAGACAATGTGTGTTCAGTTCAAGATAAAAATAAAGTAGACAGCTCACAAATTTGTATGAAAAAGGTTCAAAAGCAGTAGTTCACTACAATCAGTTAACTGTTCCTCTAAAGCAGTAATTCCCAAAGACTGGGACGGGACCCACAGGTGGGTCGCAGGGGATTTTATTATATAAATAAAAATAAATATATATAATATAAAGACAAATAAATTTGCGTAATTTCTTCCGTAGTCTTTTATTTAAGATTTATATCTGCAGTACACCTTTTAGCCACATGAGGGAGCCTGAATGTTCGTATTGTTCTGATAATTGTAGTCTACTAATAACATTGAAGTTTGGTTTGGTTAGTTCAAAAATTCTAAATTGTTAACTACGAATGTGAACTAGCTCATTTTGCTCACACATAAAGGATAATGTGTTAGTTGTATCTCCGGCTCTGGCTGCAACCACTGTTACAATAAAAAAAGAACTGTATCTACAGGGTTTGTTTTCACCTTGTGAGTGTGCGTGTGTGTCATCATGGTAAGTCTGTCTGTGGAAATCATCGCGATAGCATCACAACACTCACAAAGCTTCATAAGTGTTTAGTTGAGATAAAAAAGGAAGGCTTAGTTCGGAGATGGGTGTAGTCCGAGCAAGGGGGCCGGAAGTAGAGGGTAGGAAGTGAAGGAAGGGACCTTTGGCCCCCAACTTTACGCCCGATTTGGCGTAGCGGCTGGTGTGATCCTATCGCGAGATGGTCTCTCGTTTATAATTTGCAATAGTTAATTATTTACTATAATCTACCTATTTTTCCTGCTAAGGAGAAGTTTTCCATTTCTTTAAGTCCAGTTTGATTTTCTCAAAAAGAGGAGGAAAGTTGTCCTGATAAAGGCTCTGCATGTCTCTTGTGATGTTAAAGCTGGAAAATGTCAGTTTATCAGTCTGGCCTGGTTCGCCTGTTTGACCAGAAATCTTGAAATCGCCAGTATGAGCTTGACTGAGCACTGGGTGAGGGCTGCATGCTCACTCGGGGGCTGACAGTGATGTGGGGCTGGTGCAGAACATCTTTAACAGTGACATTAACTGTATAGTTGTCTGCTCAATTTCCTCTGTTTCTCTCTCATATTCAGTTTGTTCTGTCTCGTTATTGATGCCTCTAATCACATCTGCAATTTTGTCTTTCAGTAGCAACAAATCCAACTCTGTCAAGCTACTTCATAATATGATTGGATTGTCCTTCAACATCTGCTCTTGCTAAGCTTGATATGTGGAGAAAATCACAGATTTCCAGTAAATTGTCTCTAGTCAGGGTGTGCAGCTCTACTACCTCTTCCTATAGCTCTTCCAGGGTTGTCATGTTGACAGGACAGGAGGGACTTTTACTGCGCAGGAGCTGACTCTGAACCGGATGGTCTTTAATGTCCCCGATGATCTCTGACTGGCCTCAGGTGAGGTGTACTCAACCACCAGCTTCCACCTCGATCAGCAACACTTTCCTCTCTGCAGCCCGCCTGGGTTCTAGTGTGGGGGATTTAGCTGGCTCGGAATTCAGCAACCAGATTGTGGACACCGGACATCTGGACGGCAATCCCAACGGTACCTCCAAAATGTTACGCCCCTGAAATATGGGGAGAATAGAATAGAATAGGCTACATCTAATAAACACATTCATTTACCGGAATACACACATGTAATTATAGTCAGATCTATTGATGCTCTAGATGGGACAGTGATATTATAAGCCTATTTACGCATTCACACTGTCTGGGATTTTTTTCGTCATTCCTGCATTTGGCAGTTTAAACTGTGTTTTAGCTTTTAGCCTGAATTATGTCTTTAACTTGTTCGTATTTGTGTAGTATTATCTTATGATCCACGCACCGAGCTTTGATTGGTCAGCAGGAGGTGCTTTTATATGAGCTGATCTGGTATCTCGAACATATCCTGCTCCGGAGCAGGTTAGGTGTGCAGGACTGAAAACCCACGGTTAAACCTGAAGTTACCTCGCTAAACCCAATCCAGCTTCGTAGTACAGGCCTCTGAAAAATGGGGAGAACTTTACGAGAGAATACCGCGACTTCCCTTGGTATGTGGGTGGAGACCAAAATATTCCATCTCAGGGTCCTAGATTAAGACCATCTTGTAAATCACAGATCACCACTTTTACATCTTAAATTCAACAATAAAGTAAACAATGTAACATACCTTTTTAACCATTTTTAAACAATATATGACGGGTTTTAGGCAATCCTTGTATGTATGATGTAATGTGTGATCTTTTTAACCTCATTACAGATTTTAATATCATTATTGACTATGAACTTACTATGCTTTTGTAATTTATTAACAGGCTATAAGTGCATCTCTTAACTTGTCACATATGCCTAGCCTTTAAGAAATCCACATGTCTGCATCTCTTTTTCAACATTAATTCAACTATCATATTCAGAGAACCAAAGGCAAAATCATGCTCAACATCCTGTGTGGTTCTTGTTTTGCTGTCGTGTTGGATACATCCCCTAATCTTGTTATGATGTACTGACAACAAAATGCACTTTGGGAATTTCACCAAGCCCTTGTTACATGTAGGCTACTGCAAGTGGTGTTGGCCGCTCCTCATTTGCATAAAGTCGAGGTCTAAGCCTCGACTTTATGCAAATCTGAGGCATACGGCTTGACTCGTTGCCTCTGGAAACTCCCTAGAAACCTTTAAACTAACCGTTGTCGATCCAAAATAAAGACAGATTTAGCAACTGCATGGCTTATTTCTCGCATAAAATGTTTTCAGAAACACATTTCGGTGAACTATTTTCGTGATATAAGAGAACAAAGTTTCCAAACGAGCCGCCATGTTGGTTCCGGTTTGAAAACTGGGAGAAGCCGCCCACGAGGGAAATCGTTCGTCCAATCAGGTGCCTAGTGCCTTGTGTCTCATGGCAGCCCATCGAGCATCCAGTGCTGGGAAGCGAGGCGATCCCTCGTGATAGAAAACACCCCTGTGGACACGTAACATTGGTAGTTCAACTTTTGTAACGCATCAATGTGCACCGCATGTCATGTGGCGAGGAACAACCAAATCAAAGCCGGCTGATATCTTTTTCTTTCTTCCGTAAAATATCAGTCTGCGGTAAATATATGGAGGAGAAGTTAATCATCGTGGATAATTTTACTTGCTTCGCCCCTTTCCATCCAAGGATATCACAACATCCGGTTGAAAGGTAAGCCAAATAGACACAGACAAATTGAACAGTAAAGCTATTGTAAGGGATTTATGGTGCTGGAAATCCATTTATCTTTGTTCTGACTTTGAATAGTTAGTGAGGCTTACTGCTAAATTACAGCAACTTCATCATCATCATAATCACAGTGTTCAGGTTTTGGTTGCTTAGTAACGACAGGAGCGCAAGCTTTCATCCCTTCATCCAAGCACCTTGTATAAAAGAATGAAAGCAGCACGGCTGACGTCTTCCACACGTTTTCAGAAGCAACATGTGAACAGCCCCTAAAACTGCTGGCTTCCATTTAGACTGGTATAATACAGTATAGGCAGGGCTTGAAGTGGAAAAAATATAAGTGCCAGTACTCCTTTTATTCACATGTTGCCGTGTGTATCGGCCAGCATCAGCAATCTCTTGCGACTTATTCCTATTTATTTATTATTTCGTTCTTAAAATGCTTTCCTGTGTTATTAGTAGCCTACAGAAGGGTATTATTCAAGTTTTAGGAGCAGTGTCCTAGTCAGGATGCTCCTACATGTTATGCAGCAGGATAAAGAGACATTCTGGATTTCTACAGTGAATAAAAGATACTAGGAGATGTTGGGTTTCGGGGTCCTCCCCCAAGAACATTTGAAGGTTTTTGACTTAAAACTATGCAATTTTACATCATTTTGGACCATTATTATCCCTATTTAAATGATTATTTTAGTAATTTACATTTATCACACCCTTCTGAACATTTAATTCTTCTGGAACTGTTTGCCTTAAAAGATCAGATTCAGAAAACTTTTAAAAAATGTTTAATCATTTAATTCTCACCCCTCCTCTCCTGTGCCGGGTGTCGGCTCATCCAGATGCTCCCCACGTAGTTTTTAGGTTCATTACGACATATGAGGCGCGGCACAATTAGGGTGGCGCTGCACCGTTACGAATCGCCATTATGAACATCCCAGAGAACCTGAAATGGAGAGGGCAGAAAAGAGTACCGGCAGCTTGTGAGAAGTGCCGGTGTGCAAGAAAAAGTCAAGGAGTAAGATGAAGAAGTGCAAGTACTGCGTATACTGGTGAGTATCGGCACACTTTGAGCACTGAGTTTATGTAAATTTGATAGGAAATTCAGAGTATCCACTGAAGCTGTCCGTGCTGTAGCCACTGTTTGCTATGTGTCAGATACGCATTAGCCCCCTTACATACTCTCATATTCTTCTAAAAATGAGAGACACAGCAAAAAATCAGAAAGACGGTGTGGGAGGATACAATGCTTTCGTGCCTAACAGAGAAACAGAGACAGGCTGAGAGAGCCTGCAGAACCAGCCAGTAATTTGGACTAAAAAGGTCAGAGCAGCTGATGGCTCCATCCATCTAAAATGACAGCTGACCTGTGAGAGAGGGTTTTGGGTCAGGGTGGATTAGAAAGAGAGATATGTAACAGCTACACAACAACCAACATCTACTGTTGTAGCTCCAGTGCAGACTGTTATAGCTATTGTTTGTGCTGTATTCACAGTCAACCTGAATGTGTGCACAGGCGTGTCTGTGTCCATTTTCTGTTTACATTTCATTAAGTCGATGATGCGTCCTAATACCTCTCCTTCATCTCATCTCCAGCGAGGAGTCACAACGGGCCGTCTGATGGCTCAATCCATCTAACATGGCAGCTGACCCCTGTGAGTGTTGCACCGCGACCGAGAGGTGTGGAAGAAACACAGGAAACACAGATGCACACAAGTTAAAAAGAAAGTGAGAACATTTCTGTGGATTTTTGAGTTTTGTTTGAATCTATTCTATTGCCATGTACCTCCATCATATCTAACACCCCTCTCCACCACAGGCTGTCCGCTGATGGCGTCATCCATCTAACATGACAACCAACCACTGAGAATTGCTTTGGGGGTCATGATGGGTCAATGCTAGAGAAAGAAAGAAAGATAGAAATGCAAAGAGAAAGAGAGAGAATAACGGGTGATTGAGTTCATTGCGCTTTGATACAGCATTGATGATGAACGACCTAATCAAGGATCAGTATTGACGTGACGGGGGCCGGCTGAAGTTTAAGATGTGTAAGATGTAGCCACATGCTCCAAACAAATAGGGGTCAGCATTTCACCTCTACTACTGCATACAGTTTACACTCATAAAATAAAGAGAGCCGGTCAAACTAACACTGCTATCTTATAGTCTTCATGTGTGGCATGGGCCTATAGTTTACGTGAGCCATCTTTGCGTTTACTGTGCCACTAACCGTGTAGAAACGGTTCTACTTGGGTCCGTTTAGAAAACGACCCACACCTTCGTCTTGTCCTCCTTGCATCTATAGGAGACCACCCTGCCGGGAGGAGAGCACTCGGCACTCGGCAGCTCCGGGAGACGGACGCCCAGTCAGCGGCCACAGCAACTCAAATTCATCCAGCACAAACCCTAGCACCGGGAGTCACATCGGGCTGGTGAAGCACTGGGTCTAACCTGCGTAACGGCAACAACAGAAAGTTTGCTGATCCGGCGGGGAGTCGTGGCAGTCCCCCAGGATCAGACCCCGGCGCTGGGGGTTTGCACTGGCTGAATTCTGGGGGGTAGCTATGTTTCCTTGAGCTGCTGCATGTTCTACTTCCGGTGAAGCAGCCTCCCCACGGCAGGGAAAACGAGGCCAGGACGCGAGTCATTTCCTCGTTTCTGCCATCATCCATCCATCCATCCATTTTCTTTCGCTTATCCGGGGCCGGGTCGTGGGGGCAGCAGGCTTAGCAGAGAATTCCAGACATCCCTCTCCCATGCAACTATTTCCAGCTCTTCCAGGGGGACCCCGAGACGATATATAATCATACCCCCGCGAAAACGTAGTCGGGGGTATATAGCGCTCTGTGTGTCCGTCCTTCCGCGTGTCCGTCCTTCCGTCCGTCCGCGTTTAGCTATTTAACTTAGGAACTTCAAATTTGGTATGATGGTTGACAGTGTGGTCTAATTGTGCCTTTTGGGGGTTAGAAGTCCAGGGTGCCCAAAATGTTTTAAATTTTGCCAAAAGGGCAAAACCTTTGGCCCTACTTTAGTAGGGGTCAAGCAGTGAGCGGGGGTATGTGAGCCATGCTTACTTTTGCCTTATCCCCCCAGCGTGTTCTGGGTCTACCCCGGGGCCTCTTACCAGTTGGCCACGCCCGGAAAACCTCCAAAGGGAGGCGTCCAGGAGGCATCCTGATCAGATGCCCGAACCACCTCAGCTGGCCCCTTTCGACGCGAAGGAGCAGCGGCTCTACTCCGAGCTCTGCCACTTTGGATTTAATACAATAACACACACGAACCATGGATGTGTTATTGACAAATCCTCCGGGCAGCTGTAGACGTCTCTGACATAACGTCAACACTTTAACCTCTGCACATTCTGTTGACAATGTTAGTTCATTTCTGAACGTTTTAAATTAAAATTCTGTCAAGATCTTACACATCGCATCTTTCAAAGAAATTTCTACCTTTAAAAGAAGCCCTACTGTCGAATGTTTTGTAAATCACATGGGACACTGGAGCGCCGGAGGAATTGCGTTAATCTTTAATGCCAACCTTAACCTTCCCATAAACTTGTAGACTGAACTCTCATGTGGAGGTGCTCATTATGTTTGTCCCTGACATCATGCTGGCCCATTGCCATTCCAATCCAATAACTGTCAGTCAAGGTCATGGAAAGAATTATTCATTAACAGATTGAACAGTCCATGCCATACCAGTCCTTATATTTCATATGAATTACAGTCAGGTTTTAGACTGTACCACTCCGCCAAAACCTATATTTTGTGTATAATCAGCCACATAAAGGAAGTAGGTTGCTAAGTGGCAGTGGTCGTGTTGGATCATATTTTTGAACCTGGGCATTTAGCTGTATAAATTAAGAAACATTGGTTCCTGCAAAGAAGTAATCAAAAGGGCGTCATCCTATTTAAGAGGTAGATTTTAAAAACAGCTGATTACCAGTTCTAGATCTATAAGTCCTGGGGCCAATATTTGTTTTATTACATTGTAACGGGCACAGCTGACGCCCGCTCCATGTGTCTAGCCCTCGTCGTGTTTTGATGTGAAGATGTGAGGTCCCCTGCACAAGATTGACTCCACCTGCTGAGGCATCGCACATCTCCTCCCCGTCTGACGAGCCGCGAATCCTGATTGGAGCAGCTCCTGGTCCAGCTCTCCAATGCAAGTTGGGTACTGAGCAGAACTTTACAAATGCTCGGCCAGTACGGAGGACCACAACAGTCACGTAAATAGTAATACAGCTATTAATTAATAATTAATTGTGCAGTAAAAATAGGCATTAATAGATGTGTTTACAAATTCATTTGTTAATTGTACAATAAAAACAGGAATTAATAAATGTGTTTCATTATTTGACATTTTAATGGGCAATAAAAGATGAAATATGAAAAGAATTTACAAATTAAATATTAATCCATCAATAAATACTTCAAATTAAAAAAAGGATTTACAAAAACACCATTAAGCAGTCAATAAGTACATCATTTAAAAATGCATTAATGAATTCATAAATAAATAAATAACAGAATTTAAAATTCTATTTGAAAACGCAGTTTAAAAAGAAGAATAACTGGATTCACAAAGTGAATTAAGAATACTGGTTTTATTCATGATTCATCTTTTTATTTCCCATTAAAATGTCAAATAATGAAACACATTTATTAATACCTGCTTTTACTGTACAATTAAATTAATTTGTGACAGGTATTTGTCAACATTTCAATATCAGCTTTTATAGGAGAATTTATATGTATGTATACGTTGTATGTCCGAGCTGCAAAAATATTTCAATGTGGTTCTAATAATAAACATTGTGGAATTTCATCCAACTTTGTTTCAGGCCCCTTGCACCACTTCTTCATTTTAATTATTGCAGACTTCAATATTCATCTAAATAATGTATCCGAGGGCTATGTCATCACTTATCGACACGTTTGTCTTCAATTTGTACATGAAAAGACCCTCTAACACTTTTGATCTGGTTCCTGGCCCATTGCAATACAGTTTTGTCATATCCTTCAGCTCTGTCTGATCATGTCTTCATTCATTTTTGATCTGAACTGCTATATCAGCCGGCTAACATGTTTTAAACCACAGCCGCTCATGTAGTTTAACAAGACTAAGTTGTAAACTAACCAGGGCACCATCAAAAATGAGACCTCAGACTCAAATTGGTCTTCCCTGGCTAAATAAAGTTTAAATAAATAAACTAGAATTGCACTCAGAGAGCGCAGACCTCCGCCAACGTGTGACTTTAAAAACAGATCACAGCTCACAGCTGGCAGTACCGTGAGGTGGTCGGCTTATTATTAATACGGTGTGTTTCCGTGTAACGTATCAGCGGATGCCTCTCTCATTCAGCAGCCTTGTTGTGTCTGTATCACGTTACACTACGTTGTCTCTCATCCCGTCATCTACCGTTTTTTTCTTTCTCACCGCGGACGGCCAGAAGCTCCCCCCACACACATCCATGTATCTCTCTGCTCGAAGAAGGAGGCGGGGTCACGTGTCATCAACACGTCATCAGTTACACTGCGCATGTGTTTTACCCTGTGGTCTTAATGCTCAGGATGATCGGAATCCTTAAAAATATTCCTGGATCCGGATCATGATCTGGATAGCCACCAAAATCTAATGGATTGTTCATTGTGCCACATCCCACCTCTCCAAATCATTCATTCAAATCCATCGCAAACTTTTGGAGTTATCCTGCTAACGGACAAACAAACATAAAATAAAAATTAATTTCTAATTTCATCACTTCAGCCATGCTAGTGGCTCTGTATGGCTGTACTTATGCACAGTGTTGCTTTGAGCTAAATGCTAATGTCCACATGTTAACATATTTATGATAGCAGGTATAATGTTTTAGCTTGTCTGCATGCTAACATGTGCTAATTAGCAGTAAACACAACTGAGGCTGATGGGAATGTCATTAGTTTTGCAGGTCATAAACCAAAATACTGGACAAATTAGCAGGATTTAGTGGTGGTGCAATGTCTCTATTCATTTAAAGGAAAAGGCACCAGGTGAAAATTCAAAATATAATGGAATATAATACAGTGAGGCTCTCAGGCATTCTGTATTGCTTTCATATATTTGTTCTCCTGTATATCAACTCTTCTCATTTAATGTTGTCCCTGCTATGTCAGAACACAGGCATGATTCTCTCTTCCATCCTCTAGTTTGGGGAATGTGGCATTTATTCACGCCAATAATACATGAATTCACTTTGATTCATTTAGAAACCCCTGGACTTCAATAACTCATACAGTATGTGTGTTTCAGCAAGATTTCTGGTCATGTTCAAAACTTTCTGCACATGCAAAACATATCCCACGTACAGTATGTGTTCTCTGAAGTGTGTCGAGAATAAAGTTATAGCCTAATATTTTGAGGAAAAAAGTAATGTTAGCCTACGATAATATAGTTGTAATTTAATGACAATAAAGTCATAATATTTTAAGAAAATATGTACCTGCCCTATAGTCTGCTGTGCATTATGTTATTGCTCTGCGCTCTGCTGATATAGTAGTATCCCCTTCAAGCCATCTGAGGGACACAGATCCCCGTTTGGGACTCTCTGGATGAGACAAAGTTTAGAGAAGCGGCGGCTCTTCTTCAGAGGTGGAAAACCGAAACTAACCGAAAACCCTGATCAGGCATAAATGTCACCATTGTGTGGTTTATTGTCTACACAAAATTAACTTCACCTCCTCTGATTAAGTGCAGCTCAGAGCCGCTTCCCTCAGCTTTTCAGTGGGAAGCATCTTTGGAGTGGAGAGAGAGTCATTTTTTTATCTAAACTATTGCTAGGGACAATTCAGTAGATGCTGGATATTGGGTATTGGTTGATATAGGGATAGGGATATGTCTCTACCTTCCCTACTAAATTATACACCCTTGAATGTAACACATCTGACATATATCTAGTGTCTGATATATTTGCTTGGTGGTTGATGGTTTGGGACACTTACAGTTCTTTAACCATGTGTACCATGAAAAAGACAGGGAGGAAGCTGTTAGATTTAAGCTATTGGTTAATTGATTTTCTCACTTTGTATAGAGCTAGGCAAGCCGTTTCCTGCTGTTTCTAGTCTTTGTGCTGTAGGCTATACATTGCTGAACTATCTGTGTACTAAAGAGATGGAACTGATGTGGATCTTTTCATCTGACTCTGAGTAAACAGCAGACAGGAGCAAAAGCGGAAATGAGTCGCTGTACTATAGACAGCGTGAAACTCCATATCGCGGTAAAAAATAGGCGAGACCTCGAATCTCTAGAAGAGATGCAGCTGACACGCAGCCAAGCCGAGCCGAGCCGAGCCGAGCCGAGCCGTGCGTCTCACGCGGGCAGTGTGGCTGCTCTAAACTGTTAACATGGACGCCGAAATTAAAAAACAACAGGTTCAGCAGCCGCCACGCGCTGCTCATGCGGGCGGTTTGGACACGCCGTTAGGGTTAGGTTGAGGTCATATATGCGTGCATTCAATGTACATTATTCACAAATAGAAAACTGTTGATGTCCCTCACTTTTCACTCAACTGTTTCTACCTGGGTCCTCCATCCAATGCTTTTGTTGTGGTAAAATATATTTTCCTCACTCTTTGTGCACAGAACACATTTGCACTGAAAGAGGAAAGATTCAAGAAAACATCACAGTAGAGGGGGAAAGAAGAAGGAGAAGAAGAAGAAGAAGAAGAAGAAGTGAAAAACAGGATAGTTACTTGCCGGCCCAGGAGACTGCGGTGGCTGGGAGGACATGACAGACATCTTGGAGGAGCGTTTTCATTCCGTATGTTGCTTGTCAGGCGACAAAGCTTCGCCCTGTTGCACACACACCCAGGAGAGCGGAGATTTATAACGGAGCAGCTCGCACACACATATTGACAGACTCACACACCCTCACTCATGCATGGAAAACCACACACACAGGAGAGGAGGGATTTACACCTGAAATGCTGTTAACATGGGGCCTCTTGTGGAGCACACACACACACACACACACAGGGCTGATGTTAAATCCAGAGTGCTGTACTGTACGAACACTGAAGCCGTCATTCTATGTGAAAACGTCATGGAGTAATAAATTTCACTCTCAACATAACTAGAGGGATTTAAGTGTTACAGTACCATGAAGTCACATGGTTTTGCTGTGTGAAACTGTGTGATTTATCCAGAGAATACAGGATGAGATGAGGAGGCCATTCAGTCATGACAGCATCACTTTGCTTCACACACACCTTAGAGATATCCTTAATTGGAACATATGTCCCATAATACTGAGCTAGAATCTGTCTCTCGAGTTTTTTTACCTTCATTTTGTTCCACAGCCAACAGCAAAAAAATAAAAATAACGTTAACGCTATGCTGATTGTTGAACCGATCGAGTAACAGCTTTTGGTGGGGGCAGTGTCATGGTGTGGGGCGGCATCTCCCTCACTGGCAAAACAAGGCTTGTCATCATTGAAGGCCATCTCAATGCAGGGAGATATCGGGATGAGATTCTGCAGCCAGTGGCGATCATATCTCCACAATCTGGGACCTAACTTCATCCTCCAAGAAACAACGCTCGCCCCCACAGAGCCAGGGTTATCACAGACTACCTCCACAATGTGGGAGTAGAGAGAATGGAACGGCCTGCCAAGAGTCCAGACCTCAACCCAATTCAACACTTGTGGGATCAGCTTGTACGTGTTAGAGTGACCAACACAACCTCGTTGGCTGACCTGCAACGAATCTTGGTTGAGGA
>CAKAKR010061034.1:19071-33689 GCA_916700685.1 Adelosebastes latens | reverse complement strand
AATACTGTTAAACTATCAAAACGCTCAATATACAGAGAAATACACACAGCCCGTATTCAGAAATTGTGCGTTTGAAACAAGCCGTTAGGATTTCTGTCATTTGTGATGTCACAAATATACAATATGT
This sequence comes from Adelosebastes latens, assembly GCA_916700685.1. Classification (NCBI taxonomy): domain Eukaryota; kingdom Metazoa; phylum Chordata; class Actinopteri; order Perciformes; family Sebastidae; genus Adelosebastes; species Adelosebastes latens. The sequence goes on along the minus strand of CAKAKR010061034.1, from coordinate 33,562 downwards.
AGACCATTACATGGTTTTAAATGTAAACACTCTAAATCTGTCCCAGTTTATTTCCTGTTGCAGTGTATGTAAATAACATCAGCTGACAGGATGTAAACATGGACCCAAACTGTTGCCTAGCAGCGGAATTCCGTTGCAATTCCGTTGAAATGCACTAAAACGGAGCGTTTCAGACAGAGGGTAAATAAAGGCATATTCAGACAGACAGTACGAGGAAAATAAAGGAGTTTTTTAACATTACAGCATCTAAACATGTTCTAATAGAAACACAAAATACAAGTATGAACCTGAAAATGAGCGCGATATGGGACCTTTAATGTTTTTTTTTTATGGGTATTTGGTTAGATACCTGAAATAAGCTCTGTGGTTAACACAAGCCGAAGATATTTTAACATTGTTGTACGACATAAAATATGTCAGCAAATATCTCACTTGTGAAATTTGAAGCTTTTACGTGTCTTAAAAAAGGTGGTAGCTAACAAATGGCTAAATGAGACTACTAGACATCATCACGCCGAACACTAGTCCACTTTTAGATCAGTGATGGTGGCGTGAAGTCATGCGACCGTGGTGTAGTTCGTTTATAGCCTAACATTAGCTTTTTACTTCTTTACTTCGATTGCATTTACGCTTCAAAAATCATAAAAGTGGTGTTCATTCGTGGAGATTATCTTGCTAAACAAAACTTGTAAGTATCATAAACATTTGTTTGCCACAGAGCTGATTTTCTGCAATAATAAATAATAAAACTGTGTGATTGTAACTTTCGGGCTGGCCTGCCAAAATACGTCATCCCTGCAGCACCTATATAATCCACCAATATACTGTAGCTCTAACAAGCTAACAATGTCAGACAGATCAGTGATCTTTAGATCAGAAAGAGAACACGTCCACCAAATTATTCTGAGAATACAAACAGAAGTGCTGAAGACCTTCAATATGGCCACCAAATGGTCCAGCTGGAGCCTCTCTGATTTATCACTGATGCACTGAAAATATGAAACACAAATACCTGTTTAACTTTGAATATAAGAGGATTCCCTGCACTTTTAAAATAAGTATCAGAGCGACAACAGTTGATGCCTTGAAGTTGTATTTTCATAGCTGTTCCCATATTTCAGTATAACTGGACTGCATAATAAGCACATGATTCCTGAGTGGTTCGATGGTTCACCATCACAGAGCTGCGTAAAGAGTATTTGGTCTTTTCTAATGTGTGATTATAAAGTGTTGAGGAGCAAACGGAAGCCATATTATAATAATTATTGATTATTTAAATCAGTTAGATGATGATTTTGGGTCTTAATTTGAATATGAATTGTTATTTAAACCCATTATTTGATGTTTTTGAAACTTAAGAAAAATGTGAATTTTATTTTAATTATTTATTTATTTTTGTCCTGCTTTTTTTCTTTTTTTTTAATTAACAACTCTTCTGTATCCTGATATGCAATGTGACTTTTTGGAAACATTTGAAGGGCTATAGACACTAGATGAGTTTATGAAGTTAGATAGATATTAATCTTCTTACGCTGTTTATCTTAGAGGGTTTGATACGTACGTAGAGGAGTAGATTATCGCTCTGTTTGTAAGGTTAAGATGAAATAAAAACTGAGGAATGTGAATATTTGCTGGTGCCCACTGCAATGTTAAAAAAAAAACATAATTTTGCCTGGCCATGTGAGCAGAATTAATTCACAGAAACTGAATTAATGCAGACGTCTTCACTGGTACTTGGCCTTTAATCTCTGACGCTATGGAAACAGAAAATGCCTTGAATTTATCATATATGGCACAATGAATATTTGACATAAACCAGTGTAAGACTAGTAACTCACAAAATTATTTATTTTATTTTATTAATTCTGGCGGTAAATTTCAGTTGCTGTTGTTTCCACATTCTCTGCACAGATTGTTTTAAAGTATTGTGCTGATGTGAATGGATTTCATGATGTATGAGGAGGATTATTTTTATGCCTTGTGTATGATATTTGACTGTTAAAGACTGAGGTAATAAATGCAGTTTAGGGATGTTGTCTGGGCGACGGAGTCATTGTTTAAGTTAGAGGAAGAAAACTTGAGGGGGGAAATAGTCCCTGTAATAGCTCTATAAAATCACAAGTTGTTGTACAGATTAAACAAACGAGATATAATGTGATATTTAGAGGGTTGATAAGTTTACATAGCAGGGCTTGCTAACAGGATGTGTCCATATTAATTGGAGGGGAAGCGGTTTGTGCGTCATTATCAATCCAAAATATGAAGCGGCGGGCCTCATAAAGCTGATAAAATCATTAAGGGTTATGTTTTACTTATTATGATTAACAGTTTTGATCCTAAGTTTGTATTATTTTTCCAGTAAATAAATAAAAATCCACCAAATGGCAGTAATATATATAATAAATATATTTGGTAATATATAAAAGTCAAGTAATCATGATAAGCTTCGTAATGGTACGTGTCCACAGGATCCGTCATTTCCACGCTTCCCATTCATTGTCATTGCTATTCGAGAGACGGACCGTCACATTGGTCGCTCCTCATTTGCATAAACTCGAGGTCAAGGCTACTTTATGCAAATCAAGGACGTCCGGCGCGACTCTCCGCCTCTGGAAACTCCCGAGGAAACTTTTAAACTAACCGTTGTCGACCGATTTTGCAATTGCACGGCTTATTTCTCGCCACAAATGTTTTCAGAAACACATTTCATTTTCGTAGTATAAGAGTTTCCAAACGAGCCGCCGTGTTGGTCCCGTTTTGAAAGCCGGGAGCAGACAGCCCACGAGTGAAAGCGTTCGTTCAATCAGGTGTTTAGTGGAAGCCCATCAAGCGTCCAATGCTGGGAAGCGAGGTGATCCCTCCATCATTTCCACGCTTATTGTCGAGAGACAGACCGCTCCTCATTTGCATAAAGTTGAGGTCTAGTCTACTTCATGCAAATCAGGGGCAGCCGCAGAACTCGCCGCCTCTGGAAACTTCTGAAAAGCTTTTAAACTAACCGTTGTCGATCTAAAATGAAGACAGATTCAGCAACTGCATGGCTTATTTCTCACCTCAAATGTTTTCAGAAACACATTTTGGTGAACTATTTTCCTAATATAAGAGAAATAAAGTTTCCAAAACGAGCCGCCATGTTGTTTCCGGTTTGAAAGCTGAGACAAAGCAAGAGGGAATGCGTTCATTCAATCAGGTGTCCAGTGGCAGCCCATCAAGCGTCCAGTACTGAGAAGCGAGGCGATCCCTTGCGTCCAAAAACGCCCCTGTGGACACGTATCATAACTCTTTGGTAGTGTTGGACTCATGGTGTGGGGCTGTGGCTATCTCCTGGAGGCAGTATGCACCAGTGTAGACCCGGTATATGCCGAACTCTTTTGTTCGTCCAGGTTTTTACCAGCATGAGGGCATGTTGCAGAAACACACCTTACGTGCATTGTGTCTAAATCCTGTGTCTCTTTTCTGCCTCTACATCTGCTCCTACGCTCCTTCTCTTCTCTTTCCTCTCTTGACTCTGGTCTCCCAGGACAAACTGTGTCTTCCTCACCACATCCTGGAGGAGAAAGGCATGGTGAAGTTGGGCATCACGGTGCAGGCTCTGGTGGACGAGGCGTCCTCCAAACACTCCCTCCTGACGTGAGCGGGCGGAGACGGGCGGAGCTTCCTCTGACTGACTGACTGACTGACTGCGTACAACAAACACACACCTGAATCCAAACGCTGACTTGACCTCACATCTCACGAAGCTGCAGCACGCCTCTGTGATCATTCTGCATCCTTCTCAGTAACGGAGTGATATTAGTAGATTTAAGGATGCAAAATGGTGTTAAGGGAACTAAAGCAGTCAGAAGTGGATTTATTTACTAATTCATGAGAGGGAACTTCTGGGTGGAGTCAGTTTAATGCCGCGCAGGTAGACTGGTGGAACGTGTACCAGCATTTGACTGGTTCCAGCTGATTCCTCACTTTAAATGATGTGTTTTTTTATTAGTGTCAGGAGTGAAAATTAACCCTGATTTCCTCCATTTCTTTAGGTAGATGCAAAAGACACAAACTGTCAAACTGAAGTGCATAAATACAACTCTATGGTTAAAAAAAAGAATTTCTTTTTAGAAATTCTTAGACTGGTTGGTACCAAAAAATATGAGAGTGTATTAGAGCCACTTTGAGAGGGATACAATTATTTTTAAGAATAAAGATACAAAAATTTTGGGGAAAAAATATAGTATTATGAGAATAAAGTGGTATTGGGAGTAAAAAAAATTACACAATAGAGTCATAATTTTACAGATACATTATTTTAAAATTAGAATATTTTTAGATTTTGTTGTGATTTTATTAGAAAACGTTTATTTTGATAATAAAGTAGTAGTATTACAATTGGCTTTATTCTTGTAAAAATAAGACTTTACTTTAGAAAAGTGAGATCTTTGTCTTAAAATTTCAACATGGTAATATGACTTTTATTTGAAATTACGAATTTATTCTCACAATATTACATATGTTTCTTAAAAATGTATCTGGGATTTATAATTTCTTTTTTAAGTACTAATATTCCGATTAAGATAAAGATTTGTAATATTTGGATATTTAGTTGTAATTTTATTAGACAAAATCATGAGAATAAAATAGTGGTATTACAAGACGTAGGTTTATAAAATTATGATTTTCCTCATGAAAAGTATGATTTTTTGTCATTTTGTTGACTTTTTTCTTGAAATTACGACTTTATTCTCATAATATTACATATTTTATGTAAAAAAAAATAAAAATAGCAACTTTTAAAAAAAAAAAAATCTGAAATGTTTTTGTGCGTGATCGTGACCCTAAAACTCTGTTCTACAAAAAATAGTTGTGGGAACATTTTTTTTAATTATTTGGTATTTAAATGTAAATTAGATTTAGAGTCGGTGGAGCTGTGAATCTGAACCACTCAGCCGCCGTAGAGACACACTTATGATTTTACAAAACACCAGTTATCTGAGGTTTCTGAGGTTTCAGGTGAAGTGTTACTGGACTGCGTGAGTAAAACCAAAAATGTTATAGTCTTAACATAGAGGGGAGGCAACTTTTAACCATAATTTGTATTTAAACATAAAGATATTTATAATATAAAGAGAAGCTGAGATAAGGTGTTTGAGTTGTTGTACACATTCAAAAAGAAATATGCCAAAAAATATTTTTCTCTAATATATTTTAGGTATAATTGTGTCTTGTTTTCTAAAAGTTTTACTGACTTTCTGTGGAGCTCTCTGCATGTCCCTGAACCAGGTCTGTGTTAATCTGCCACTGTGGGGACGCTAATCTGTGTTTATCACACCTCTCTGACGGATCCGAACAGGTAATTTTTTTTTTTTTATCTTTTCTCAGCTTGAATCCTCTCACACGTGTTGTTAATCTGTGTTCACAGAAGGCATTTCTAGGACTTTTTCAGTGAAACGACTTCAGTTTCTTTATGAGATTCAGTTTGCTAATGTGCCAAAACACGCGGTGAAAAGAAAGTCACAAAACAAACGCTCCTCACGTCTGCATCTACAAGCTTAAACCCCCAGATCATCTTGATTTACGTGTACATTTTGATCAGCTTCCATACTGCGAGACACTTGATAAATAGCAGAGTTGTGTGTTAGATGTTTATATTTCAGGATGGGGTGTGTGTGTGCACGGGTCAGTAAGGGTGAGATCTCATGCAGCCACAACTCCGGCTCAAACTGTCTGGATTGCTTTTTAAAACACTACAAAAAACCTCAGTTTCATTCATCGCGGAGTAAATTTAAAGTTATTATTGTGGCGAAATGTTCCTTCAACCTTTTGTGTGAGTTTGTCCAAAACCTCTGAGGTTCAGGCCGGAGCTGCTGCTGTGTGAGATCAGAGATTCTGTGACTCAGGGTCGATTTGGGTTTACTACACTGTTGATGCTTCATTCAACGGTATTTCTGTGTGTGTGCGTGCGTGTGTGAACAAGGAAGTTGCCAGTTGACCTTTTTGAATCATGTGGTAATGCAGATCCTGCTAGACACCAAGACTTTTTAAGAGGGCAGTAAGTAATTGTTGACCTTTATCGACCTCTAGAACAAATAGCAGTGATGTCATCGTCTCCCTAACAACTACAGCTCACGATGTTTTTATATAGAAATCTCTGAAGCTGCATTCATTGATTTTGACCACTAGGGGGCAGATATGCTGCTTTAAAAGTGAGAATGATTAAATCAGATCAAGGAATTTTCCCCCATTTACTGGGCAAACAAAAAAAGCTTGTTGATTCATAATTCAGAAATAGTTGTGGGTGTAGAAAGAAAATATCGTTCTGTCCTCAGGAGGCTGACCGAGCCTCATTTGAAGTAAACGTAGCAGCTGGAAGTGAAAACTGGACAAGACAGGACAGGACAGCGTTTATGAACCTAATAAAGAGCTGTAATAGTACCTTCCTGAGAGGAACTGGTCTGGTCACCTTTAAAGAAAGAGACCTGAACTAAGGCACATTTCTTTTGTAGGTTTCTACAACTTATAATAACAAGATTGCGTGTCTCCTGCTTTATTTGGTATCTTAGGACAGGATTAATATTACATATTTCCTTTCTTCTTCGTTATAAAACTTGTCGTTCTGGATCACATTGTAGCCGCTGACAAATTACAAGAGCTGGCTCTGTAAAAGACAGTAATGAACACTGGTGGGCTTAGTATTTTTTTTTTTTACGTGGAGTTTTTTAGACAGAATTTGATTACTAACTACTTAAATGTCTCTTTCTGAGTGTTTTTACAAATAAGAAATGTATTAGCAGTGGTGGAGGAAGTATTCAGATCCTTTACTTAAGTAAAAATACTAATACCACACTGTGAAAATACTCTGTTACAAGTAAAAGTCCTGCATTGAAAAGTATAATCAGGAAAATGTACTTAAAGAGTATTAAAAGTAGAATCAATGTCCCCTGTGACTGTTATACTATTTTATACCATGGTCTGGGTGAATACTCGATTCTGATTGGCTACAGGGTGTCCATTAATTCCTGTTATTACACGGCTGTGTTGAATACTCGATTCTGATTGGTCAATCACTGCGTTTTGCGGTCTGTAATTTCTCTATAACAGACCGTTGCTATGTATAACAGACCGTTGCTATGGGCGCATTTCAGATGTCGGACTCTGGCGGACCGTTTTTGTGTCAAAATATTGATTTCTTCAGTAAGTAGCCAAGTAATGTCAAATTACATTTACCTTTTTAATGGCTGAAGGTTCATGGTGAGGAGGACAGTGGACATGATTGGCTGACACCACAGTGAGTTATTGGTTTAGGTTTGGTCACATATTTACGTACTGCCCCTTTAAAACCTAAATCTTGGCAGGTCTGGGATCAGATCGTGTTTCTCCTAAATGCCATATTAAAACCACATTAAGTGTCTGACACTCTTGAACCAGCAGGCTTGTATGAATAAGTGATTAAGAGTTTGTTGTTTTTCTGTACATATGATACAGCTTGGTATCCAAAGCTTGACCTACTTAAAGATTCAGCAGTAAAAAAAATTAATAAAATAAAATAAATGTTTCCACTGGATCGATTTGACAGTTGCCAAAACAAACATTTACTCTCTTGTGATAAAACTAAAGGATTTTATTTAAATGTACTATAGCATGTGTACATATTATTTATCACAAGAACTTCTTGTTGATGAATTAATGTTTGAAAAAAATCAGTGATGAGTTATGTATTTGTCTTGTACTGTATATTTCACCAGAAAACACTCACATCAGCAACCTTTAACACCTGAATAATCCACAATATTGCATATATGATTCAAAAATAAATAAATGTTTACCTATTTCAACACTATGGGAAGCTTAGTGGAGTAATAACACAAATATTGTTTAATAAATATCAGCTTTTATTATCTGATAACTAGCTAAATAGAAGTAGAGTAACAAACTGTCTTCCTAATATTTCTTACATTTATGATTTTAAATCATTTTGATTTAATTCAAAAGGCCGGCTCAAAACAGTCTAAACACAATAATGTCAGAAAATATGGATGTTTTTAATAAATAATGATGATTTCCATTTGCTTGCTTGTAATCAACATTTCTTCATATAATCATGTATTTCATATCCACAGTTCTGTACACATCACATCATCACAGTGTTTTTGGGAAAAAGCAATAAAACCAAACCGGCTGCTTCCCCGACAGAATCTGCACTTTAAATATTTATATCTTTGTTTTGGCAACTGACAAAATCTTAAATCACCTTTTAATCTGAAACGAGACGAGAGAACAGAGAATTTAAAAATGTGACGCTGGTGTAAATTGTGTAAATGTGATGAATCGAGCCTGCTGAAGCAGTGTTGTTGTTTTTAATGTCTCTTATTTTGTATATAAACGGCCTGTACTCACATTTTTGTACTTTTCTGACTGGGAGGAAATTTATTTTTTACGTGACTTTGATGTAACATACCCTTTTGTAACTCTTTGTGAACCTTTTGTGTAATTTGTTGTACAGCAACTCAAATTTAAATGCATGAAATGTCCCTTTAATGTCGCCTTAACTGCTGTGAATACTGTATATAATGCACTGTATTTCTCATCACTTTATCAGTAAAGACCTCAACTGTCTAAAAAGTGTAATGACTTGAGTGGAAATAATTTACAAAATCTGAGGATGTTAAAAATAAAATAATATGACTTTAAGGGGAGACACCCCATTCAGCAAAAATATTGTTTTTCACGCACTGGTCATATTGAGATTGAGGGCTATTTAGTATGGAGGACTGAACCTGCCAAAATCACAAACAAATGACTCAACAAATAAATATGTCATTAAATGTTGCAAAAATGATATTAAAAATAAATGTAGCCATTAATTAATTGATAAAATCTGACATAAACTGATATTTCTGTTTTGATTTCCTTCTTTATTTATATACCATTGTATTAATTCCCTTATTTATTTAATCAGAAGGCAGAATCAGAAAATCAGGCAGAATTGTGGAAAGAAAAGTTAATAAATAATACATTCATAATAAGTTTGGGGAAATAAATATGGGGTGAAATGCAAAGGCAAAATCGTGCAGAAGTAAATACATAAATAAATGCATAAATAAACATTTAAAAATGAACTGCAAAATGAATAAATAATAAATGCAAAAATTTAATAAATAAAAATAAATACATAAATAAAAGGGAAAATTAAACAGAGGAGTAAATAAATTAATACAAAGATAAATAAATGAAGAAAATTAAAAAAAATATAAATTTATGTAGCATTTTGTCTATTAATTTATGGCTACTTACAATACAAAAATAAATACATACATTTAAAAATGAATAACCTTTACCTTTTTAGTTAGAAGGAACATTTGTGGTAGGTCAATATCAATAACAAAAAATTACTCCAATAAAATGTTGCTGCTGGAATAGAGAATAAAAATGAAGAGCTTCATAGCATAGTGTGTAGTATATATATTGTATTGGAGTCATTTCCATGGTGACCAGGTAGAGGCGCTGTGGGGAGCAAAGATAGTGTAGTGTAGGACTGATGGGATTCAGGTGTGTCCGGTGCAGAGTTCAGGGTTCAGGTAGTGAGTCAGGGGGAATGATGAAATGTTTGTTGCCTACTTTTGGGGAATGTATGTGCAAATAAATGAATACACAGTATGGACATAAATGCACATATTCGACTATAAGTTTTGAATGTTTGGCAAGTTTTCTGGTGCCAAAGAGGACAAAGAGGGACGCGTTGGAAGCAGTCATCTACACCTGAGCCACGTGTACTACCAGCTGGCCTTCTGACCAAAACAAACAAATGGTGCTATTCTTTTGGACCAAGCTAGGCCAAGTGAAAAGAGGTAAGTGAACTGGTAGTCTTACCATTATGAGTATTGTAGGCCTTCATGGCTATTAAAATGTGTGCACACAAAATAAATAATGGAGACATCACAGTGCATTGGTGTTTAGTTCAAAGAGACAATTTATGTTAAAAGGTTTAGTGTAGGCTACACAAAGAAAGTAAAAGTTTACAATGTTTTGTTTTTGTTGTAGGCTACTTTGTATGAAAATCAGTTTATGTGTGGTTGAAAGTTAAAGCTGCAGTCGGTAACAAATATGATTTTAGAAAAAAAAGTTACTTTTATAAATTGGTCACTCTATTCTGACAGAACCTGCCAAAATAAACAATAAATAAATTAATGACTTGATAAATAAATAAATGTAATTAAATGTAACAAAATTATATTAAAATAATTGAAGCGATTAATTGATAAAATATGACATAAATTGATATATCTCTTTTAATTTACTTCTTTATTTATTTATCTTAGTATTAATTCCTTTATTTATTTACTCTTCTGTTTAATTTTACTTTTTATTTATTGATGCATTTATTTTGTTTATTTTTTATTTATTTATCTGGCATTTATTTTATATTTATATTTCAATGTATGCATTTATTTATGTATTTATTTCTGCACGATTTTCCCTTTGCATTTCACCCCTTATTTATTTCCCCAAACTTATTTATTAATGTATACATTTCTTTACACTTTTATTTTTACATTTCTTTATGCATTTCTGCCTCATTATGCAAATCAATCAGAGCTGTCACTCAACATGTGTCATGGAGTCAGAGCATATGGGTCAGATTGCATAGATCCAATCGGCACCCAGGTATTGTGATAGTATCGAATCAGGAGATGGGTGAATCGTCTCAGCCCTATTAGCTAGCTAGCTAGCACATAGTCATGCATCCTGACCCGATGACCATACACGTTGACAGACCCCTCATTTGCATATTGAGGCAGAAATGTAAAAAGAAAACAATACATAAATAAATAAGTTTAGGGACATAAATAAGGGGTAAAATGCAAAGGGATAATGGTGCCTAAATATATACATAAATAAACTTTTATATGACATTTTTATTCGACATACTATTCTATGACATTTTGATGATTTTTTTTTTACATACATACTATGATTCAATTTATTTTTATATAGCGTCAAAACACAACAGAAGTTATGACATTTTCATTACTTTTTTCATTATACTATACTATGACTTTTTTTATGACTTTTCATCATACTGACTTTTTATGATTTTTTTTGACATACTATACCATGCCTTTTTTGAAAATACTATACTATGATTTTTTTCGACATACTGTACTAAGTCATAATATAGCATGTCGAAAAAAATAAAAAAAGTAATAGTATAGTATGTCGAGAAAAACAAGGTCATAGTATTGCATGTCGAAAAATAAAAAGTCATAGTATAATAAGTCGAAAAAATTGTAAAAAGTCATTGTGTAGTATGTCGAAAAAATAAAAAAAGTCATAATATAGTATGTCGAAAAAAAGTCGTATTATAGTATGTGGAAAAAAGTCATAGTATAGTATGTCGAAAAAATATGTCAAAAAAATAAAAGTCATAGTCATAGTATGTCAAAAATATATTAAAAAAGGTAATACAATAGTATGTGGAAAAAAGGTCATAGTATAACATTTTTTTAAAAAGTCATAGTATAGTATGTCGAAAACTTTAATGAAAAAAGTCATAGTATAGTTTGTCGAAAAAAATTATAGTATGTATTAATAATTCATGAAAAACGTCATAGTATAGTATGTCAAAATATTTCATGAAAAAAAGTCATAGTATAGCATGTAAAAAAAATAAAAGTCATAGTATAATATGTAGAAAAAATTAAAAAGTCATAGTATAGTATGCCGAAAAAAAACAAAATTCATAGTATAGCTTGTTAATAAAAATAAAGAAGTCATTGTATAATAAGTCGAAAAAATTGTAAAAAGTCATAGTATAGTATGTCGAAAACATAAAAAAAGTCATACTACAGTATGTCGAAAAAAAGTCATATTATAGCATGTCGAAAAAATTAAAAAAGTCATATTATAATAATTTGAAAAAGTTTAAAAAGTCATAGTATAGTGTGTCGACAAAATAAAAAAGTCACAGTATAGTATGTCAAAAAAATAAAAAGCCATTGTATAATAAGTCGGAATTTTTTTAAAAAGTCATACTATAGTTTGTCAAAACAATAAAAAAAAGTCATACTACAGTATGTCGAAAAAAAAAGTCATATTATAGTATGTGGAAAAAGTCATAGTATAGTATGTCAAAAAAATAAAAGTCATATGTCGAAAAAATAAAAAAAGTCATGTCGAAAAAATGTCAAAAAAATAAAAGTCATAGTCATAGTATGTAAAAAATATATTAAAAAGGTAATACTATAGTATATGGAAAAAAAGTCATAGTATACATTTTTTTTAAAGTCATAATATTTATGTTGAAAAAAATAAAAAAGTCATAGTATAGTATGTCGAAAAAAAAAAAAATTAAAGTATAGTATGTCTTAATAATTCATGAAAAACGTCATAGTATAGTATGTCGAAAGATTTTATGCAAAAAACGTCATAGTATAGTATGTCGACAAAAGGTTCAATTTTTTTTAATGATAATTCATTTCATTTATCAAGCTCTTTTCATACTAAAGACACTTTATTCAAATTAAAATGATCATAGAAAACGACAAACTAAAAATACAAAACACACAACATTAATCACTCATTAAAAGTTGTTATAAAAATGTGAGTTTTCATTTGTGATTTCATTTTGGACAGACAGGGAAGGGACATCTATGCAGAACGCTCAGTCGCCCCAGGTCCGTTCCTTGTCCCTGAGTGATGGAGACGGGAGGTTGGCATCAAAAGAGAGGAGGCTGCAAGAACGTAAATCATTAAAAAGTCATAGAATAGTATGTCGAAAAAATTAAAAAAAGTCATAATATACTATGTCGAAAAAATTAAAAAAGTCATAATAAAGTATGTCGAAAAAATAAAAGAAAGTCAGAGTATAGTATGTCGGAAAATTTCATGGAAAAAAAATCATAATAAAGTATGTTGAAAATTTCATGAAAAAAGAGTCATAGTATAGTACGTCAAAAAATGTTATTGAAAAAAAGTCATAGTAAAGTATGTGAAAAAAAATAAAAAAAGGTAATAGTGTGTGTATATATGAATAAAAAAACAAAGCGTTGGAATACTGATTTTAGAGGTTGAATACCAAGGCAGGTCGAAGACTAGAAGCATCCCTACATTGAACTTCCATTCACAAATAAATAACAGCAGAGCATGTGTGCTAAAACTTAAGTTTCTTCTTTATTGAGCATAGATTACAATATTTCAATACATGGTGGATCTTATGTATGGACAAAAAGATTAGAGTTCCTGATATGGATCACTTTGTCGTTGCCCTCATTTTACATAATTTACACATTCAGAATCTTAAAATGTATAAACTAATTCTCCAATACACAGGAACCATAAATTATTTGAATACAGAAACCTTCTACAGTAAAATATATTTTCATGTACATGTTCACGGTTAATGTATTTTAAAGTGAAATGTTAGGTTGGACAGAATGGGTTTTCCAGTGCGTGGTTGATTGTAATCATTGAACTTTGTTGTGAAGTTTAGCCAAAAGCCGGACTCTTCCCTAACAGATCATGTGGACAAGCTAAAAGTATACTGTAGGTACTGATTGTTTTAAGTCTATCTTAAGACAACACTGCAGTACGTTGAAAGAGTTATTGGTCGCTGTTATCATCCCTAGTCTGTGTGTTATCCATTGATTATCTTCTGAGAAATGGCTCCTGGCAGAGTGTAGAACAGCAGAGCGAGGAAGAGCACTGTGATGAGCACGACCAGGGCGATGATGATGTACTTCTTGTAGCTTCGCCACACCAAGTGGAAGAAACACTTGAATGGATTGACAAACCACGAGAAGGAGGTGTCTGGACGACTGGAAGAGAGGAGAAGCGAGAATTAAAGGTACGGTGTGTAGGAATTGATGGCATCTAGTGGTACGGTTGCAGATTGCAACCAACTGAATACCCCTCCACTCACTCCTCCCTTTCCATGTCTGCGGTAACGTGAACCGCCAAGTGATTAATTTCCACTTTAAGTCACTTTTTATTCTTTACAACTAATTTACCATTAGAGATTACCAGTTACAGAATCAACACTGGTCTTGCTCTAAGGTCAGTAGTGTCTTCCGAACTAAATTATACTGATGTCTCAAAGTCTAATTAACACTTTCACCTGTAACAGGGCAACAATATCATGAGAACGGCATATTTTCAGAAGAGTCGTAGTAGTTTTAAGTCACATTTTCTCGCCTCATAAACTCCTACCTCACAAGTTCACGCCGTTAAAGGCGACAAGCACACCTCCACAGTAAAAACACAGACATACACCAGACTTGATTTTGTTTAGAGCGAATATGCCAGACTCTTACTTTGGTTTTGGCAGCGGCTCCGGCTCCTTGCGGGCTCGGCCAACAGGATTTTTCTCGGCCTCCTCAGCGATCACGAGATGGAACTCTGCCTCCACTTTCCCCTGATGGATTCAGAGCACACGACACAACCGTCAGTCTGTAAGACTTGGTTCGTACAGTGTTTGTGTATTTGTGTACGTACCGTCAGCTCTCCAGACTTG